>JAWMQZ010000088.1:2760292-2771757 GCA_035584835.1 Tangara arthus
TGCAGCGTAGAAGGCGACCTGAGGAAGCACGCGAGGCAGCTTCTTTCCAGCAGCGGAGGGTTTATTGAGGGAAAAGGTACAACAGCAGAGGCAGAGGGGCAGTAGGAAGGCAACTGAAAAGAAGCACCCACCCACGCAGGGGCGCGCTTAAGTAAACTACTCAAAGGGGAGGGGACCCGGGCTTCAACGAATCCCCAAGGAGAGAAGCTATTACATAAGTACCTAAACAACCAATGAGGTATAACCGGGGTTGGGTTTCCCCTCCTGCACCAATCACCCGGCACCCACGCTAGAAGTTTCTAGGCTGTGGGGGTGCCTTCTGGGTGATGGACAGGAGGGTTGCCCAGGAGACCAACTGATGGACAGGACAGATAATGAACAAAACAAGGAGGAGCTAAACTAATGCATATGTAAATAAGTGGACTGGCGGGAGTAACTTGGCAACTGAATGACTGACAGGTAACTGACCGTAGGGGGGGGGGGGAGGGGGAGCAGCTGACCCTGAACAAATAAATTTTTATACAACTAACACAGAAAACAGCTTTTCACATTTAACAAAACTAATGAAAACTACCAAACCAAACTCATCCAGAACAACAAACTTTGACACGCCACCACAGAGTTCAATAATGGTCACAGAGTTTATTCTGTGCTGTGGGTGAGTTTTACAGCTTGTCCTGAGTACTGTGCTGCTGTGGATGGGATGCACTCATTTTAGCTAGCAGAAAACAGGGATAGTGTTTTACACTAATAATATGAATGTCCATCCAGACACATCCTCAGCACCTTTGGAACCAATGCTAAGAGACTCAAGATGGAAAATGAGGCAAACATAGAGAAGAGTAGCTTTATCTAGAGCTACTTGATGTCAGTGGAGGGATGGGGACAAAGCAGTGGACACTCCAGTGCTGGAAGTATGAGGCCATGCCAGAAAAATGATGACCAGAACTGTTGAAACCTGTAGGCACACAGTTTGTACCCCATCCCCAGTGGCTCCAGCTGTGCAGGACAGGTAAATGCTATTGAAGGTGGAGTGCCCAGGGGTGCTGGGTGATCACACAGGGAGCAGAGGGCACACAGGGGCAGGGCATCAACAGTAGGCCATAAAAGGCTGGGCTGAGGGACAAGAAGGGCAGAGCTTGCAGACTTCTGCAGTGCCATGGGGTTACTCTGTATGGGCAGATGCCTGGAGCCTTCTGATGAGGTAAAGTGTTGCTGTGTTTGGGAGAATGCTTAAAGCCTTCTGAAATTGTGTGGTGATACTGTGTATGGTGGCTGTCTCTGCTGGGACAGAAACCCTCCCATGGCGCCTGATTCTGGAAGATACAAAGCACTGGCAGAGCCTGCCTCACGCAGCAGAATATCAGTTTCTCTGAGTCTGGATTGAAGGCACTTGAGACAATAGTTCATGTTCATACTCAGGGGTTTATTATTTCTTATCAGTAAAACAGTCTCAGTGCTGTGAGTTCAGCAGCTTTTCATTAGAAGGCACAAAATGGCCAGCAATCTCTTGTTACAAGGTCTTTTAAGCCTAAACTATCCAATTAAGAACTGACACCTGGATTATTTTCCCTTTTAACTCAATAACTGATCCCAAACAGCCCACAATGTGGACTTTTCTGCCCAATTACAAAATGCCACCCAAACCCATGGAGAAGAAGGAAGAAGAAACCCAGGATGACACCCTGTGCCCTCCATCTTGCTTCCCTCCACAACATACTAAAAATCCCAAAACTTCAATTTCTCACTAAGTGACACACCTACACTACTCTCTATAATTATTTCCACTTTTGTGGATTCTAGTCTATTCTGGAGTTTAGGAAACTTTCTCCATGAATGAGGGTCAAAGTCAGTGGGGCACCCCAGAGCAGACAGAGAAATATTCCCTGTGCCCTGGGCTTCCACATCCTGAGGCTGCTGTGCCCTGGCAGCCAGTTCTTAGCTCGTGTCTGTGCTGCCAGCTGTGCCCTGTGCCATGCCCTGGTGGCCCTGCCATGCCCTGTGCCATGCCCTGGTTGCCCAGCTCTGTCTGTGCCATGTCCTGGTGGCCCTGCCATGCCCAGCTCCTTGCTGTGGCCTCTGCACAGCACCCCAGCTGTGGAGCTTGCTGCCTCCCAGCCCAGCAGAGCTCCTGAGGTTTCTGTTCTGCAGGGAGGCAGAGGTGTTCCATGGTGTGAGCTGCTGGCAGAGCCTCTGCCCTGCTGACACCCCTGCTCCTCCAGCACGCCTTGGCTGAGCAGCATTCCTGGCACTGCACAGCCCTTACAGGAACACAGAGGAGAAATTCATTTAGTGAGGCTTTAGGTCAGATTCTGAGAGTTAGCAGTTGTGAGGTCAGGAGGAGCAGAGAGTTACAGGAGGAAACAAAGCACACAGCAGGCCCTGGAGGAGTGCAGGGCGCAGGCTGCCTCCCCAGCCCTGCCTGTGCTGCTGCAGGGCTCCATGTGGCCCATGCTGGTTATGTTTGTGGCCAGCAGAAACACAGGCAATGCTCCTCATGCCTTCCCATCAGATGGGAATGGATGGGAAACCATCCCAGACCAGCTGCCACGTTCCCTTCTGGGGATATCTGGGGAAGCAAACCCTTCTGCAGGGTGGGGAGCTGTCAGCCCTGAGCACAGCCATGCTGGCCCTGCAGCAGTGGCCTGACAGCTGATCTGAGCTTCATAACTGCATGTGGCTGTCCTGACTGGCAGGGGAACTGGAACTTGACACAAAGCCAGAGCTGTCTGGCTGCAAAATTCTGGTGTCATCATCATATTTTCTGGAAAAATCCCTTTGCCCAGGATTTCTCACCTGGGAAGCTGAGAAGCCTCAGAGAAAAAGGAAAACAATATTATCTCATTTGCTTCTCCTGTGTTTTGCTGCTTTGGAATGTGGGTGGACATTGTTCATCCAACAGGTGATTGTTTGATTGGTTCCATGTGAATTGTTTTGACTTAATGTCCAATCACAGTCCAGCTGTGTCAGACTCTGAGGAGAGAACCATGAATTTTTCTTTATTATCTTTTAGCCTTCTGTAAGTACTCTTTCTCTATTTTTAGTATAGTTTAGTATAGCATTCTTTAATATAGTAACATAAAGTAATAAATTAGCCCTCTAAGAACATGGAGTCAGATTCATTCTTTCCTTCCAACGACAGGAGACCCTGAAAACACCACACTGGCTTGTCTGGGAAAGGTCACTGTCATGCTGCAGCCCTTGAATTTTTGGATTATGAACAGCTCCAAAAACCCAGCAGTAAATGGAAAGTGGGATAAGATGTCCAAAGGGTTCCTCAGCAGGTGATCCAGGCAAGCCAGCAGTGAGAGAGGGAGGGCAGGACCCAAACTGCACAGAGCAGGCAGAGGAGAGACAGGCTGCTGGCCAAACCCAGTGAGCTGAGCTCAGAGTGAGGAAGGGCTGGGTGAGGATGGCAGCTCAAGAGCCTTGGGGCTTGGTCCTGTCCCTGGCATGGCCATGGCTGGGAGGGACTGTGGCAGCAGAGCCCCTCCAGCTGCTGAGGGACAGGTCCTGCTGGTTCCCATCCTGCAGCAGGAGGTAGCACTGCCTGCTCCCCTTCAAAGGCAAGATGCTGATTTCGAGTTACAAATTGCACATCAGCCCCTTTGTGTGTGTGCTCCATGCAGCACCTCTGCAAAAGGTTTGAACAGGGATGAAAACCTCCTGGTAAGAAGAGAAGCTGCTTAAATACCTGAGTATGGTGCTGGCTGGCAGCTGCTCCAGGCCTGTGGTATCTCAAAGCTGGGGCTGCCATCGAGGGTCCCCAGCCATCTGCAAGGGAAGAGCTTCTTTAGGATTACTAACAGTGGCATCCTGCGTCCTCTTTGGTCCAAGCTGATGTTTGCTGAAGGATATTGGAAGAATTAGTAGAGCTATTTCTCTTTAATCCTGTCCCAAGTGACAGCAAAATCAAACTAAAAGGCAGGAGATCATGTGCTCTTGTTTTAGGCAAGAGCCCAGTGGTGTTAACAAAGGTTTTATCTTTATGGGGGCTGTTTGATTTAGAGAATAAAATAACCCAAGGTAACAAAGCTGGATGAATTAAAAGCTTAACAGCATAGAAAGGTTTTCTAGCCCCACAAATTCTTCAGGGAACTTGTCTGGGCTGTCCCACTCCTCCTTGAGACCACTGACACTGCCAGCCAGCACTGTCCTTCCCTCTGGGGCTGTCCATACTTGGGTGCTGGATTTACCCTTTCTAGGAAAGAGGTTTTAGGGCAAGCAGGTGGTGGCTTTTGGCAGGGATGCAGCACTGTGGGGCTGCTGGGGGGTTCAAAGAGCCAGGACACCAATTCTCACTGCTTGTGGTTTGACTTTTATTTGATGAGTCAAGAGATATGAATAAATGGGCTGTGTTTGCAAGGGTGATGCTTCTGCATCCCTGACTGGCATGAACAAGGGCTGGGGTGAGGGGGGGAATAGTGGGCAGGGATGTTTCTGAGAATCTTCTTCAGTCTTTGCTCTCCTTTCCTGGCAATATCAGCAAGCACTCCAGCACTGCTGCTCTCTAATCTAATCAGAGCCAGGGAAACAGGATTTGTCTGACCACTTAGATACCCACCAGCAGAGCAAATACCAGACATGTTCTGTGAGAATGGCCAAGAGCTATTCCAGCCCCTTTCAGTGCAGAGACAAGACCTCTGGAACCTGCACCTCTCCTTGCTTTGGGCTGCTGCTCCAAATTCCACCACTGCTGGCCTTAAGCAAGACTCTGCAGGTGGGTTCATCAACACAGAGCAGGATCTGCACATGAGGAACTCAGACCAGGGGTGTGCAGCCCCTTCCTTGTCATGAGCATTTATGGGTGTCTTCCAAAGTGTTTTCCTTTATGATTCTTGATTCGTAGATAAAAGGCCATTTCTTCTTTTAATGGAGTCTCTGATGTTCATGGTCTCCCTCCAATCAGATTAAGGTGTTTTGGCCCATTTTACTCTAATGGAGGATGATTGAGAAATATCTGCTTCACAGCTGGCTCCTTGCACTCTCACTGTGCTGAGCTGCTGCCACTGAGACACTGCTGGGAAATAAAAAACCAAAAAAGGCTGGAGGCGTTCAGCTCCTCCCTTCACAGGGGCTTCACCACTTCCCTCCTACCAACCCCTTCTGGGCTGTGGGCACATCCTGGGACCATCCCAAGAAGCACATGGAGAGTAGGGGAAGGTTATGCTGGGGCTGTGCTCACCCCTCTGAGCTCCTGGGGCAGCTGGTGCTGCAGCCACTGCCCTGCCCTCATGTGGTGGGAGCTGTGCTGCCCTCCCTGCCTGGTCCTGCCCTCCTCCCTGGTCCTGCCCTCCTGCCTGGTCCTGCCTCCCTGGTCCTGCCCTCCCTGCCCAGTCCTGCCCTCCCTGCCCGGTCCTGCCCTCCTGCCTGGTCCTGCCTCCCTGGTCCTCCCTGCCTGGTCCTGCCCTCCCTGCCCGGTCCTGCCCTCCTTGTCTGGTCCTCCCTGCCTCCCTGGTCCTCCCTGCCCGGTGCTGCCCTCCCTGCCAGGCTCTGCCATGTGCCATGGACAAGGGCAAAGCAAAGCTCTGGAGGCTGCTGGATAATCAGAGCTATTAGATGCACTCGTGTGTGCAAGAGGGTGTGAAATGCAGATGGCTGGAGGGCCCTGGGGAGCAGGAGAGAACAAGTGGGGACGTGCCCATGGCTCTGCTGAGGCCAGGATGGAGCTGTGGTTGCTGGTCTGGGGGATCCTGGGGTCCTGAGCCCATCTGAGTTGCACAGAGCAGCTCCCAGGCTGTGGCTGGTCCCATTGTGTTAACAAGGCACCACTTCTGCATTTTAAGTGTGTGCTCCTTGATGTCGTCCTGCCTCTAAATGATCCTGGAAATGCATTGTCTCCTTAACTACTTTTTAATTAAAAGTCAGGGATATTAGAAAAGAGAAATCAATTCTTGTCACAATTAAGACTTGGTTTGAACAATTGCACCATGTTTCAGTGAAGGATCCTCTCTGGGCTTATTGATCTGTATTGTCATAATGTCTAGGTTATTGCCAGGGCTCAGACAGACTTAAATGAATATTTCAGCTGAATTATGTATGTTATCTGGCAGGCAGAGGAGGCTGCCTGCTGCCACTCAGAGCCTGCAGGGCTCCCCTGGCCCCCACTCCTGCTGACTGAGGCCTGGCTGGGATGAGCACCTTGTCTCCTACAGTGTCAGGCTCCTCTGTGAGCCTGGTGATTGTGCCCAGGGCCTGGTGACTGCTTGGGCAAGTCAGGTAATCTCGGGTTTGCAGCCCCAGGAAATTCTCAAAGCTTGGAGGCAGCCACAGGGCAGCCAGTGGTACCAGCTGAGCAGGAGCTGCACCTGCAATGCTGCATCTCCCTGCCAACAGGAGCTGCAGGAGAGCAGCTGAGCACAGGGGCTGAGCCTTCCCCACTGCTGGATGTGCCTCCCCCAGCCATGGAAGTCTCTGTCTTCCTTTGTCTTCCCCTCCTTCTCCCTTTCCCTCTCTTTCTCTCCCTCCCTCTCCCTCTGCAGAGAGGGGCGGGTGGGAGGTCTCCAGCACTCTCCACTGTGAAAGTGACAGGAGAGTAGGAGGCTGAATAATCAAAATCTAATATGATGAAGGACCTTTTTAAAGGTAAAAGATGTCCCAGTTATGGTTTGTCTGCCCTTTAAAAGTTCTTGAAAACTAGGGGGTCTTGGAGGAAAGAAAATTGATTTCTCATGGTTCCTCTTGTACCTTGGGGCAGAAAGCAAATTCAAAGGGGCCCTGCCATGAAAGGTTAGAGTCTGCTGCTGTGGCTGATAATGAGATCTCTCAGAGATAAATCAAAACACCTGGACTCCACCACGGAGCAGCTACTGGTTTAACCCAAGACCTGGAATCAGGAAGAAGAGAGGGCACATGCTAAACCTGGCCTGCTGTGGAAGCAGAGGTGGCAGCAGCAATGCTGGAGCTCCCGTTTTGTTGGTGCCAGGGCTGTTCCCTCCTGCCTGGTGGTGCCTGGCACATCCAGCACCTCCCCACAGTTTGTGCAGAGCCTCTGGCCCCCACCAATGTACTTTTCACATCATCACTGCTCCCTTCCATGCAGTGGCACATCAGCAGCTGTGCTCCCTTCTCCCTGTGCTCCCCCTTGTCCTGTGAACTGCATCCCCCAGACTTGGGGGCTGGGGAAGGAAAACCCTGATGGCCTTGAGCTAACCCTGGTTAACTCCTTGTTAACCAATGGCCATGCCTTCCAGGGCTGCAGCCCTCTAGATCCCATTTACTTTGTGATAAGTAGGATTCACATAATAACTTCTGGCTCGTATTAATGCTTTTAATCTGCAGACCTCAGAAAGAGATGAGCCAGAGAAAACCGGGAGAGAGATGCTCAGGAAAAAAAAAAAAAAAAGAAAAGAAGCAGAGAAAAGTGAGTGGGATGAACTCTTTACCTCTCTATCCCATTAGCATGTTCACCATGGATTGCAAAATCCTGTTAGGCACAGGCAGCCTGCAGATCCCGAGGCAGAGCAGAGCCTGCAGTGTTAGTGGTGGCTTTGGCTCTGCAGCAGTGCCAGGGCTCTCCTCACTGCTGGCTGCCCTCGGGGTGCTGGGGAGGGCTCCAGCACAGCCTGCCCCTGCACTGGGACTCTCCAGCTTGGAGATTTGTTGCTCTTTGTTTTGGGTTTAGTGCCCCTCAGGCTCTGTGTTCATGCCTTTGCTGTTTGACTAATTGGAGAAGTGTCTAATCCTCTTCTCCACCAATGTCACTGTCATGCAGCCTGTGATTAAACATGCTGTCAGCTGCTGCTGTTTACAGATAACAATGCTACTTTCTCTCATTCCTACACTATCAGGCTCATTAGGAATGTTTATGGATAAATTAGTCAGTCTGGGATTGAATAATGTCTGAAATGTCCTCAGTTCCACTGAGGAACTGCATCTTCCTGCTCTGGATAGCCAAATGTGACAATGACCTGAACCACTGCACGGGCACAGGCCCAGCCCCACACCAGGGTGACCCCCAGATCTGGAGCCTGATTGCTGTCCCCATGTGGGCTCTCCTCAAGGAGACTCTTCCAGGGGTGACCCCCCACTTGTGGTACCAGGCTGGAGACAGCAGTCAGTGTCTGGTTGATAAGATCCTCTCTGATGCTTCATTACAGCAGATTCTGCAATACACATAAAAAGAGGCTTTTTTCCCACTCTTACTGCATGAAACACTCATACATTTCCAGAGAAGGCTTCTGGTAGGCTTGGTGCCTGACTGTTCAATACAGCAGGAACAAACTGCAGCTGCAGATGGGAACAGGTTGTTTCTGCCATTTGTTATTTTTTTCCCTAATTATGATGCAGATTGGATGCTCTCTCCAGCATTCCCTCCCTTTCTGTTTATTCAAGCAGGATTTTTGTGAACCTATACACCAATTTCTCCCTGCGCCTGGAGTGCCCCATTAGAATGGAGCAGAATTTATTGCTCCCCTGAGCTGCAGCTCTTTCCCCAGTCCCCTTCCACCACTGGCCAGCCCTGAGCTGGGATGGGAGCAGGCTGGGATGTGAGGATCCCCTCTCCATCCTCAGCACAGAGCTGGCAGGACCCCCATGCAGGTATCCTGGGGGATGGTGTGGCTGGCAGCTGGCAGTCTGTCTGTCTCTCTCCAGGGCTGCATCTCACCCTGGCAGGGTGGCAGCAGGAGCAGAGGCACCTGCAGGCATGGAAAGCTGTCCTGCTCTCTGCTGAGCACTGAGCAATCTGTAATTACTGGAGAGATTTCAGGGAGCTGGACACACCATGCTGGTGCCTTATTTAGAGTCTGCCCAAGTGCTGAGTCCTGGAGTGCAAAATGCATCTATGAATTAGCCACAGCTGGATTAAATTGCTAATTATAATTTGCAAAGTGTGTTCCCTTCTTCTGTCACGGACAAATGAAAAAGACTCACTCTGCATGACCTCCCCATCACCCTCACCCTGTGGCTGGGGGGGATAATTGGTGAATGTCTTGTGGTGATTGAGTTACCAAGCAAGTCCTGAAGTGTCTTTCCTCATCAGAGTGTCACACAAGTTGCATTTCTGATTTGCCTGGTGAGTAAGAGCAGAGCAGAATCACTCCAGGGAAATCCACAGCAGTTCAGTGCCCTCATTGTTAAGGGGCATTTACTGCCACGTTATTGAGGGGCCAGGAAAGTTAGAAATCTTGGTAATGCATTTTAAATGGTGATCAGCACAAAGATAGGAACATGAAAAAGCTGTTAATAAATAGAGGAAACACCATGAAACTGGGGAATCCAGGGCCAAGGTGCATTGGCACTTTGGGGTCCCCCTTTGGGGTGCACAGGGGTGCTCTCCTCAGGAGCAGTGTGAAGCAGACTGGCACACTTTAGTCTTCAAATTAACCAAGGTTTGGGCTGCAGGCTCGGTGCAGTGCAGCTTGGAGCTGCTGAGGGAGGTCTGGGAAGCATCAGGCTGTGGAGGGAGCCTGGCACCAGGGCAGGCACTGGCCCTTGCTGTGGCCACTCTGGAGCTTCTTCCCTGGCACTGAACCCTGGACACAGCTCAGAACCACACAGCCAGCAGGACCAGCCTGTTTAAAACACCTCTGACAGTGAGTGACGGCCACATGATACAGATCTCTCTGTGAAACATAACCAGCCTGCTGTAAGACCATTTCTGATGTGACTGAAAAGAAAAATCCTGATGACAGCACTTCAAACAGAACTGCTGCAAGTCTCTGTAAGTGGTTTTAATGAAACCAGCCAGGAAGAGAAGGAGAGCAAATCAAAGGTAGGACGACTTCTTTGTTCAAATTACTGTAATTGGTACCAGAATTATGTTGGTGGTTATTTGCACCATTATACTTGAGGTACATCCTCATTTCTCCCTCGGTTCTCAGAGGTTCACCCACTCTGCACCTCAGCCTTTCAAGCAGAGCAAGTGAAGCCACAGCAGAGGGGCAGGCTGAGGGCAAGAAGCCTGTGGGGTGCTGGCATCCTGCCCTGTGCTCAGGGCAAAGCATCTCTGAGGGGCAGCACCTGCCTCTTGGGAATGATGAAAGTTTGACAAGAAAGTCTCACAGATATGGATGCTTGGCAGAAAGATTTTTGAATGTAGAATCTGAAGAAGGAATAGAAAAGAAAGCAAGTTTTGATATAGAAGAAAAGAATTGCTGAGCCAGTCTTACTGGATAACCAAGGAGGCAAAGGGTGTGTTAGTTAGAAGGGGGGTGTATGACTTAGGGCAAAGGATAAACCCACCCCAAACAAAAAGATGCTTTTACCAAGCAGAAAAATAACACAGGCAAACAAGTCAGCAAATGTGGCAAGTAGAAAAAGTCTCAGAATTTTCCACTGCAAGAAAACTGAAAAACACCTTCTAGCTTAAATTGTAATGTACTAACTTTTAGTGATTGGTGAATAGTTACATGAATATGGTAATTACAGAAGTTATGATAGGCTATAGGTAAAAGCTAAGGTATAGATTGGTTCTATTGTATTAAGATGCTCAGCAAAGTATATAATGCATTGTAACCTAAAGAAAAGTATAGAATGCATTTGTAACCAAAAGAAAAGTATATAATGCAATGTAACCTAAACTAAGGGTCTCCAGGCCTGCCTGCAGCTGGAGCTGACAGCTGTAGGCACAGCTCTGTCACCCATCACCCTGGACTGCTGTAACCTCTTGGATGTAATAAACTGCATTTTGGAGAGCTGCCTGGAGTCCCACATGTCTCATTCAGGCTCTCACACCTGCCTCCTCCATGAGCCTTCCCAGTGCTCCCAGGGGAGCAGATCCCACACACAGCTCCTGAGCTCAGGGCCCCCGTGTGCCCTTCAAGCTCTGTCACCAGGCTGTGACACCTGGATCCCTCCTGTCTGGTTCTAATTAGCAGCGTGTGGTAATTTGTCTCTGATTGAGTTGGAATTTAACACCGGGTGCATCCGTGGCCCAGCCAAAGGCAGAGTTCAGACTGATGATGACAGAACAGGGTATGACTTACATAAGTGTAACGATATTATGCTGCCTGGAGCTCTGGATTTTCTCAGTATATGATGAATGTGAGGCATTAAAAAAAATTAGACACTCTATTTTACATTATTTTCTAGAACGTGGATATCTGGGGGCTGTATGGAAATCCATTAGCAAGAAATGTAAAGATCCTTAAAGGCATTTACCCAGATCAGCTGTTCATGCAGTCAAGGGTCTTTTATGTGATTACCTTAAAAACTAAAGAACTGCTGCAAAACATTTCTAGTGCAGACATTGTGAGGCAAAGAGTACAGATCTGACAGCAAGACAGAGCTGTTAAAAAACAAGTGCACAGCTCTGGTAGCTTTTTATTTGCAGACAAACAACCCAGAAGGTAGAAGGGTTTTCCCTTTGCAGCCCAGAGGCTGGGCTGTGCAGCTTTGAGCATGAGATTTATGGGGAAGTGTGGTGGTGTTCACAGGGGTCTCAGAACGAGGGAAGAGATGAGAATCTTGACTTTATGTTTCAGAAGGCTGATTTATTATTTTATGATATATATTATATTAAA
>JAWMQZ010000088.1:2797376-2817685 GCA_035584835.1 Tangara arthus
CTTCTACTCTAAACCAATCCCAAAGTGCCAACATCACAGCAGAAAATGGAGAACAAGAAGAAGAAAGAAGAAGGACTGGACACGCCCAAGTTCCTCCATCTTGTCTCCATAACCCCCATACCAAAAATCCTAAAATCTACATTTTCACTCTGTGAATATTTTATTATTACACTGTTCAAACCTGTGTGACTCTCACGTCCTCATACAAAGCTGGCAACTTGCTCCAGGGGTCATAATCAAATCCCCAGGTGTTCTGGGCTGCATGCCAGGGTCTCTGAGCCCCCCTGACGAGGTTCTCAGCAACTCTGGACATCCAAAGGGATGTGCTGAGTTCTGACACAGGGGAAACTGCTCAGCCTGGAAAACACATCTGCCCTCTGATGCCTCCCCGTCCTTGCCCTACATCCCCAGCTCCACCAAAAGGCAGCTCCACCCTGCATTCCCAGCAGGATCAGCCTCCTGGGAGGTGTCAGCAGCCAGGACACAAAGCTAAAAAGGTGAAGACTTCCCCCAAAAGGTTAATTTGCTGGAAGTGAGCATCAGTGCAGTCACCAGGGCAGTGAGGGGGAATAAAAGGCACACAGCCAACCCCTCTGGAGCACCACACAGACACGAGGTGAAAGCAGAGACTGAGAGGTCAGGCTGCAGCTCTGCCCATCCAGAGAGGCAGGAGCACAGCAGCACCTCTACCAGGAGAGTCTTCCAGGCATTTTTCAGTGTCTGCAAGAATCCCAAACCAAAAAGTATCATCTCACTGCAGAAACATTTTTTTCCAGCATAATCTCAGCTCTGGAGCAGCAAAGAGTCACAGAGCTGGCCTGCAAGCACCAGCAAGCCAAGGGCTGGGAGGGAAGGCTACACCTACAGCCTGCACCAACATTCCCTGGCCTTTTCCAGCATCTGAAAGGTAAGGAGGGAGTGGGAAAGGGGATTTGAGAGAACAGAAAGAAGCACTGTATTTATCCAGGCTGACACTTCACAGAGCACCAGCCAGAGCATCTCAGCTCTAACCCCTGCGCCCGCCAAGTGCTGACACTAATGGGACAATAGCTGAGCAATTAAAAGGAGGAGAGACAAGGAGATATCAAGTCAAAAAGGCTCATGGACAAGAGACAGAAAGCCCTAATTTCTGCTTGTTTGCTTTGGTGAGTGGAATACTGTCAGGCACATACCATTCTCAGGAAAAACTACATTTCTGTCACCACCAATTAATGCCTCTTTCTTAGGAGACTGGAATCCTCCTGCCTTTTTTGCTGTACCACGTTTTTTCATGGACCTCATAGAAAGGATGTCAGAATTTGGAGTGCATAGCATCCTTCTGTGCAGAGAAGTGTCTCAGACAAGCCACTGGTCCTGTGCTAGCTCTCAGTTAAAGACTGTTCACAAATGGTGGGAAACAATAATTTACAGCCTGTTTGCTAGGGATAGAGGCATGGGGAGAGCCTCGGAATCAGGAGGCAAACAGCATTTCCCTGAGGTCTTATTTACACCCTTCCCCAGCAGAGTTAACAAGCAGGACAGTGTGGAAGTGGTTGTACTGGTTTGGGGGCCCCAGCTAGAGCTACTTCAAAATCCCTGTGCAGGGGATTATTCACCCCTAGCTCTGAAAGTCCTGGGCTGCCTGGCTGGTGAGAGGGCCCTGCGGGGAGCAGGGCTGCAGGTTTGGGCAGGTGTCTCTTCCAACACATCATTTATGTGGGGAAAAGCAATGGGAAAAAAAAAAAGAAAAGAAAAGAAAAAGCAAGCAGCAAGGAAGAGCTCCCTGCAGCCAGGCACAACTTACACCCAGCCCAGAGCCTCTGAACCCCCGTCTTGACAAACACCTCTGAGGTCTCTCAGAAAAATCACAGCTAAAAGCCACTGGGAGGGCTGAGGACAAGGTCAGGAAGGAAACTCAAGGGCAGGGAGGAGAGGCAGCCAGTGAGCACAGACAGGCTGAAGAGATGGACATCAAACCTGGTGTGTGGCAGCAGCTGAGAGGAAGAAAAGCAGGACTGGAGGCTGTGTGTCCAATCATTGCTTTCACTAGATTAACAGAAATGTAAATTCCCTGTGTACCAGTCTGCCTTGGAGATATCAAGAATAACAGGAGGCAATTAGGAGTAACAGAGTCACAACAATGGCAGCAACAGGCAAATGTCTTTGGGAAAAGAGCAGGTTTGGGTGAGAGGCACGAACCTCCCTCTTTGAAAGATGCATGGGGAGGGGTGTCTGCTCCAGCTCCCAGCTTCCTTCCCTGCCAGTTTAATGCCTCCTATCAAGCAGTGGCTGTACCAATTTAATCTGGGTTAATAGAACTGCTGGCACGCTCAAGGGAGACATTGCTGGGAAGCAGCACAGGCAATGTGACCTGTGGGCCTTGGAAAGCCATGGACACACGTGGCTCCAGAGCCAGATGTGTGCTTTGCAGCTGGATCCTTAACAAACCTGGAAAATACCTTCCAGTGAGCCAGTGGAAGTGGACACAGCCCATGATGGAGCAACACCACATGGACAGCCCATGGGGACAGCCCCACTTCCACCCCAGCCAGGAAGTTTAAATGAAGCAGAAACCCAAGATTTAGACAAGAACAGCCAAAGCAAGAGAAGAGAAATGCCAGGAAATATGGGAGACCTGGAAAAAAATGTGCTGGGGATGAAAACCCTCAGCAAGCTGGAAAGAGGGGGTGAAGGAAATCTGAGAAATAAGAGATACAGAGAAGGAGATGGAGTTATGTGGAGACAACTGGGTTACAGGCAGTCTTACATCAGTTTATGAAAATATCCCATTAATCTTCATAGCGCAATCTTAATTGCAAAATCTTTCATCAGCCTTGTTATTTGTGCACCTGTCACTGGAGACACTCGGAGTTGTTTTGTCGTCATTTCTCACACTAATTAGAGGGGCTTGGGGTGGTTTGAGGGGTGGGGTGGGGAGGGGGGGGAGGCTGTTGTTTTTTAATTGTCCTCGAGCATGGCTCAGCTTTATGGTAACGCTGCCAATTAAGGTCCTGCCCTGTGCAGGGCTTGTAGGCCTGCTAGGCACGTTACACAGGACTAGAGGGGTTGTTTTAATTAAATACCCCCAGACTAGTAGGGAAATATTTAGAGCAATTTAACAATCTGCTGCAGAGTTGTTAAACCTCCAATATATCTGCTTAATGTTCATTTGGGTATTTAATAATCTCCCTACCTTATCTAATCCTGTTTAAATTTAAAGAGATGCATCTAAGCTGGTGAAGTAGCAAGCGCTTATTAACAGCCTCTGGTTATTAAAACATATTTGAGATGTCATCACCAGTGAGCAGTCCCAGCAGCAGGCAGGGGACTTGGAGCCTGCAGATGTATTTCTTTCTTAACTGGGGCTGCCCAGGGACAAGACCCAGTGGTTTCCTTACAAGCTCTGCTGTCACCACACCAGTACCTTTAGTTCCCAGCCTGCTTCCCCTGCCTGTGCAAGAGAAGGTGGTGGCCTTCCAGGGTAATTAGAGCTACTGCTTCCTTATTTTTCAGGCTATTTTCCAGGTCTGCAGCTACTCAGGCTGGGGCATTTTTAAATAAATGGATGTTTTGTTTTCTCCGTTGAATTACAATTATCTTTTCTTCTGCTCAGTGGGGTCCATAGAAAATAATTTGCTTGAGCATATTCTACAAAACCAGAAAGATTATTTTGCCAAGGTTTAGCCCAGCTGTGCTTACATAATCTGCATGTTTCTGGTCTGGCTGCCCTGTGTTTGGTAGTCTCCTTACCTCAATTGGATGCACCTGTCCTTTCCCATCTCTGCTCTCTTCCCTCCAATTCCAGTGCTCTTCAGAGTGGTGCCACCCAAAACTCTGATTAGGGCAGGTCTCAAAGTGCTGCTACCACAGGCAAGAAGAGGTTGTTATAGAACACACAGCTCTCAACTTGGACAACTTACACAAAAGGAGAGTCAAGCCAACAATTTAAGTTCCTGTGCAAAATACCCTCCAGGCAAAACAAACAATTTTCAGGACACGAACAGTAAGTCACTCTTCAATCCCATGAAAATGAACAGCCCAGACCATTTCACAAGCACTAACCCACCCAATTTCAAAGTACCTTCAACTGCTGAGGCTGGAAGTAACAGCTGTGTAGAGAGAGGGGAAAACTCCACCAGACAATTTAAAACAAGAAAATACATCTGGGAGAAATCTCCCTGCCCAGCAAGACAGGCAGTTCTGAGGAGCTGAGGCCTTGAAGGTTTAATATCAGCATCCTCGTGTGAGAGAGGCTCCCCATACATCTCGTTCAAGCAAGAGTATCTCAGCTTCTTACCTTAAAGGCTGATTTTCATCATAAGGCTGGTGCTCTGCTTTTGGCCATTGTGTTTTGAGACAGAAATGGACCATTTGGAGAGAGTAAGCCCAGAGCTGACACATCTGTCACATGCATTGCAGAGGAGCACAGCCATCCCAGTTGGTCCTCCCTGATCTAAGAGTAGCTTTCAAACAGTCTCCTGGAAAGGTGAAGGAAAATGTTTCCTCAGCCATAGGCACCACAGAACATAAACAAAAATTGAGGCAAGGAAGAAAAGTAAACAAAAAAAACCTCAACACACTTTATAGGCTTGTTACAATTATTCTTATTAGAAGTCCTGGAAGAGGTTAAGCAACCTGTATCCCCAAGGGTCTTTACAAACAGATTAGTGCAGCAATGACAGAGGAAGAGATGATCTTACCTTGGGGCAGGGAGAGACACTCACACAACCTTGGCAAGGTCCTTCAGACGCTTGTGAAGCACCAGCGACACCGAGCTCTGCCCCACTGCAAGGGTCTGGTTATGGCAGCACTCAGGGGAGTCTGGACACCAGCAACAAGCTGAAACAGAGACAGACACTCCACAGAGTCCAGCAGAAGCAACGTGCTGGCCTGCCAGGCCTGTTGGTTTCACATGAACAAAGCGAACCCCTCTCATATCCCCAGCCCAGAACCCTCAAACCCCAGCCCTCCCTCACAGCCCCCGCACCAGACTGGGATGACAGATGACCAGAGGGGACCAAACAGAGCAGATAATTTTATTTGTTTTCCCTTTGTTCCCCGTCTCTCGGATGCTGGTGTCATTTAGGATTTTTTGTGGAGGAGACACACGAGCACAGTGACGGATCCTGTCTGGTCCCATCAGCAGCACGGCAGCGCGTGCCCGGGGTAACGCGAGAGGACTGCCGTTCCTGCAGGGAAGGATGCTCAGCAGGAGGTGTCAGCCCGGGAAACACAACCACGGCTTCTCTCCCATCAGTTTGGAAACTTTCAGGATTGGGGGGGGAAGGCTGAGTCTGAAGAGGTGTGCCAAGGACTTGCACTGAAGGCCTTGGAGCAGACTTCACACCCAGGCGTCATCATCGTCTCATGCCTGTCAAGGGAAAAGGAATAAGTGTACTTCAAGTGGCTGTTTCCTACAGGATGTGCCCTGTGGGGTAAGGACTGGAACTTCTGAGCCCTCCTCCCACTAGCTGACACTTCCCACTGCACTCCCTCGTCACCTCTGTGTGCAGAGCTGCAGTCACAAATCATGGGGTTACTTAGGCTCTTGGAAAAAAAAAATAAAAGGATGCACATGTTTACAATGCTATTTCCTTAATTCTCAATAAAGGATCCTATTTGCTTCCTCCTCCATAAGTCACCTCTGGCTGAGCAGTGTGGGAGCAGGATGGAAGGGATGGTGTGAGTTAACACTCCAGTGCCCTCTAGCCAGCACAGCTTTGGCTGTAGCAGGAGGTCTCCACGTCCTTTGTTCCATCAGAGGACTTCAGATTCTCCGTGGCCATGTGGAGAAAAGCCTGGTGCAGTCAGGCCGTGCTGCTCTGCCTGCCGGGCACACAGGGATCTGAGATGCAGAAAGGCTGAGCTATTCACCAGCTGAGGAGCACCAGCTCTCCAGACACCCAGCCACCAAATCACCAAACCATCATTGGGTGTTCCCCGCCCTGAAGATCTCAGCTAGAGCTGCAGGTTTTTTATATTTTATACAGCAGATGAGGGAAACTGCCTGCAAAAAAATCATCCCTGTGTTTGTCTTAGTGTCAGAACCCAGGACATTCCTCTGGCTGCCCTGGAGGGCTCGAGACCCTGGCCAGGGGGCTCAGAGACCTTGGCACGAAGCCAAAGACACCTGTGCCTTTGATTTTAACCCATGGAGAAAATTACCAACTTTATGTGAAGATTTACAAGCCACGAGAGTTTGAGTAGAATGATAGTTAATTTGTCACAGAGTGAAAAAGTAGAATTTTGGGGTTTTTAGAATGGGGGCTCAGAAGCCAAAATGGAGGGATTTGGATGTGTTCTGTCCTTCCTCTTTCTTCTTCTTGCCCTCCATCTTCTGGGTGATGGTGGCACTTTTGGATTGGTTTAAGGTAGAAACACTCTGTCTAACATAGGTGATAGGTATTGGAAAATTATTGTAAATAATGTACAGGTAGTTTTTAGTATAAAAAGCTAACACCACCCCAAGGGCAGATGCTGTACCACAACCTGACCTGCCAGACAGATCTCAGCAGGTCAGAGAGAGAATATCATAGATAAGGAAAAATAAACAACCTTGAAAAGCAGAACCGACGAATCTCGACTTCTTCTTCGGTCATGGGGCTGGGAGAAAAAAGAGATTTTCTAATACCTCAGGAGCCATTTCAACTACAGAAAACCTGAGACACAACATGAAAATGCACTCACCCACCAGGGAGGAGACACTTTTGGAAGGGGGTTCCTGGCTGGGAGGGGTCTGCTCCAGCGAGCCCCAGCCCTGCCATCAGCAGGTGCCAGCACTCTGTGCCCAGCAAGTGCCATCAGTGTCCAAATAATGAAATAATGCCGTTGTCACAGCCCCCAGCTGTGCCTTGCACCTGTGGCAGGTGTTGCAGGTGGAGCCAGGACCTGGCAGTGTCAGGGAGTCCCAGGTGAGTCATTGGGAAGAGCCCTTGGTGCTGCCCCTCCAGCTGTTTTATACAATGGCAAATGTTGATGTCTACTGAAAACAAACAAACCCATTCACAAGTTTCTCTTGGACATAATTTGCCCAGAAAACAAACCAAAATCCCCTTAATATTTTTTTAATCCCCTCAGCTTTTGCATCTCTTGGGAGTGAATTTTGCCTCCTCTTTTCCAGCACTCACCTGCTCTTTCTTTTTTTCCCCTTGCCATCTCTCAGGGCCATGGTGGGACATGACATTCCAGCTCCAGGAGCTGCTGCCACTGCTCATCCCACTGACCCCTGGCTTTTCAAGCTTATTTGATTAACAATAAGGAAAATAAAACTTCTCGCTGCTTGAAATTAAATTTTTTTCATGCAATATCAGCTGAAGAAATGCTGGACCTTCTACAGGGGAACCAGCAAGGCTCCACCTGAGGCAGTGCCCCAGGGGCACCCCCATTCCTGCAGGAGAGCCTTTTCTTGGAACCTCTCTTCTTGGAGAGCCTGATGGGAACATCTGCCGCGGCTTCTGTGGATGCTCTTGAGGAGGGAGTGAAGCAGACACATGGTGGCTGGCACCCGGCCCAATGAGGGAGGAGGGGGAGGAATTAACTCTCATTTAAGTCCACTTTTGTTGTAAATAAACTATAATCACTTCAAACCTTTTGCTTAATCAGAAAAGGCTGTTGAACATTAAGTAAACCATCGGCAGACTTGTCTTACTGCTGGATTAGAGATATTAAATGCCAGCAATGCTTGATTTTTTTAATCTGTCCTGCAGCTGCATTATTAAAACAAACACATTTGCAGACCTGCAAAAATCCAGAAATGAAAACAAAAGATGAGATTGAAGTTTTCCCAAAGGCAAGATCTGAAATCTGGATAATTTAAAAATCTACGTTTAGTCTTCATCTTTTGAACCAAATAATGGAGGGAAATGACACATAATAAAATTACCACTGGAATTAGCAGCACATTCCCTAACAAAGCCAGGTTAAAATTTAGGAATCCCTCTGTGCAGAGGCAACAGCTCTGGAGCACTCTCAATGCCCTGCTGGCACAGAGGACTCCTCTGCAGCCCAGGTTTCTGCTGAAGAGAGCAAACAGCTCTGGCTGTAAAAACGATGCTGTTTTTTGGGGGTTTTTTCAGGAACTGGTGGGATTTCTGAAATCTCCAACTTCTGGACTCCAGAGGCTCTTGCAGTTCATTAAGTCTCACCTGTATTAAAAATTGAAGTTTTTCTGGTTACCTTGGTGGCAGAGGAAAGCTTGGAAGTGTGATGCTCAGGAGCCCCAGAGCAGCCCATACTCATCATTTACTCAAGCTTCGAGACCTCGTGCTGGCCAGGGAGCAGCTGATGGTGCCAGGAGCTCCAGGAGGCCACAGGGAGAGTGACTCAGTGTCTGCTGGGCTTGGAACCCCACTCCTGCAGAAGTGTCCCCAGAGAGGGACTGGGGGCCCCTGAGGATGAGGCATGGCCAGGAGCAGAGTGTGGAGCGCTGCCTTCAGCCAGGGTGTGAGCAGGGTGTGAGCAGACCCCTCCTTGCCTCGCCACTGCCACCCTGCCCACAGCTCTGGCATCCTTTTGTTCCTCCCTGCAGCCCTGGGCACAATAAAACCCGATTTTAAGGGAACCAGGGGGAGATGCCAGCTTGGCAGGGCTGGGCACGCTGGGACGTGCTGCTGTCCCAGGGCAGCAGAGTTGCAGAGAGTGTCCGTCACTGACAGGGATGCCAGCCAGCAATTTATTTTCCACATTAATCTTGATTATGAGTTCTTATATGGTTGCAGAGTCCAATTTTCAAGAGGGAAGTTTCCACCCCCCTACACACAGGACAAAAAAAAATCAGATTGACCTGAAGTTATTCTTTCCTAAATTTCTTGTGGAATCTTGGCTGGATACAAGTTGTCTCAAATGCAATTACACTGTCATAAATAATTTTCCACCTCTTTTTTCCGTCTCAACCATCCTGCTCCCCTGCGGTCAGTGGAAATTTCCCCCTTTTATTAGGTTAGTCTCATTGGCACTGAGAAAAACTCTGCTCATGGCATCATTGTCTGCTTCGAGCCAAATCCTCGGAGATTTCCCTCCCACTAACACAAAAGCTGGGGCCAGGGCTGGATGAGGGAGCCTGCAGCCTTCCACCAGCCTGGGGTGTCCTTGTCCCAGTTTAGGAATCTCCCCCAGGAATGTCCGGAGCACCCACAGTGCCTCAGGGGGCTCAGGAACAGCAGCTCCCCACAGACTCTGAGCTCGTGGCACTTCCAGACTGTTAAAAACAGGACCAGACTCCTGGTACTAAAGTGATTTCAGCATTTATTATAATAAAAGAAAGGCCTAAGGCAAGGGGGCCTGAGCAGGGGTATTCCCGTCGAGGATGGAGCAGCGCTGGTGCTGGGGCTGCTCAGCAGCGATGGCCCCAATGTTCCAGGGGAGCAGCACAGCTTCCCTGGGTCAGATGCTCCTTTTTATCCTGTTTTTTGTCCCTCTGGATTGGTTTCTGTTTGGATCCTTCATTTGCATGAACGTTTAAGGTGCTTGTTTGGCCCATTACAGTTCTGTCCAGGCTGGCTCGTGGTGCACTTTACTAAGGTGTGTTATGGTACTTTGAGTACCTTATTTCTTATAACTGCCCTTTTAACCCCTTTTACCATAACCAAACTAACAGTACATGTTAAAAACGAGAGCACATTCCTGGTGCTAAAGTGATTTCAGTATTTATTATAATAAAAGAAAGGCCCAAAGCAGGGGCCCGGGCCGAGCAGGAGCGTTCCTGTCGAGGATGGAGCAGCGCCGGTGCTGGGGCTGCTCAGCAGCGATGGCCCCGATGTTCGAGGGGAGCAGCACAGCTTCCCTGGGTCAGATGCCCCTTTTCATCCTGTTCGTCCCTTTGGATTGGTTTCTGTTTGTATCCTCCATTTGCACGAAGGTTTAAGGCCTTGATTGGCCATTACAACTCTGTCCAGGTTGGCTCGTGGTGCACTTTACTGAGGTGTGTTATGGTACTTTGAGTACCTTATTTCCTATAACTGCCCTTTTAACCCCTTTTACCATAACCAAACTAACAGTACATGTTAAAAACAGGACCAGACTCCTGTTACTAAAGTGATTTCAGCATTTCAGCATTTATTATAATAAAAGAAAGGCCTAAAGCAGAGGCTTGGGCCGAGCAGGAGCGTTCCCATCGAGGATGCTGCAGCGATGGCCCCAATGTTCCAGAGGGAGCAGCACAGCTTCCCTGGGTCAGATGCCCCTTTTTATCCTGTTTTTTGTCCCTCTGGATAGGTTTCTTTTTGGATCTTTCATTTGCATGAAGGTTTAATGTGCTTGATTGGTCCATTACAGTTCTGTCCAGGCTGGTTTCACTTGGGGGTGATCCACTTAGGTGTGTTATGGTGTTGCCCTGATTTTTTAAGTTTTTCCAAGCCTTCGGATATTTACATTCTTATAACAAACTTTCTCACACACTTAATTTAAATAACTTATTGTTTTGCATTATTTTATGGAGGAAGAGAAATTTGATGTACTGTTGGTTTGTCCAGTGCCATTACAGAGGTGGCACTGTCTCCCTCCATTCCACTGCCACTTTTGGAAATCTATACGTGTTGGAGTCAGAAATTAAAAAACTCTCTTTTACCTTGAAAGAGCTACTTGTTGTGTTATTTCATGTCCTATAGTGACATTATGGTATGTGGATACCTTATTTCTTATAACTCCCCTTTTAACCCCTTTTACAATATAACAACCAAACTAACAGTACATGCTTAACAATTACCAACTATTTTCCAACAGTTTCTAACCTATTTTTAACACAGACAAACATGAAAAGCATTTATAGAAACACTTCTCTGCAGTGATGTTGGCCAGGGGTTATCACAGGCACAGCTCTCAAGGTTTTTGGCCAAAAAAAAAAACCTCACTTGTACCTGCTCTGCTCCCTGAGCTGTGCTTGCTGAGTCCCAACAGACAGACAAAGGGGATGTGACTAACAGCTGCCACATGTGGCCGTGTCCTCCTGCTGGAGGGACTCGGCTGGGCTTGGATTTACTGAGCTTTTCCTTCAAGCTGCATCCCCAAACCACTTCCCAGAGCAGGGTGATTGGAATCGTGGGTGCAGAGCCATGAGGGGAGGAAAAGCTCCTTGAGGAGGGGTTGTGCTCCATGCCCTGGCTGCTCTGCAGGGCCAGGACACATCTCTGCCCAGGCTCTGGCACATCCAGGCCATGGCTGAGCAGATCCTATTAGTTCAGCTCCTTCAAGGCCTGGTAAAAAATTTTTAAGGTTCATTAAAAGTATTATTTTATGGGTCCTGGGATTTATTTTATTTTATTTTACTTTATATTTTATATTTTATATTTTATTTTATTTTAATTTTAGTATGGTTCCTGGGATGACCAGTGGGAGCACAGAGTGGGATGGCTATGGGGGCACAGTAGAGGCTGTGCTGCTCCAGGTTCATCCCTGACCATCTGCCCAGCCCCTCCTTGCTCCAAACACTGCCTCTCCTGCCTGGTGAATTGGGCAGAACTGGGCACCCCAGCCCTCTCTGCTTGCCCCCTAGCCCTGCTGGCACTCTGCAGGGCACAAGGAGGGTGTCTCAGGCCACAGAGCCCATTTTGCAATGCTGCAGCAAGCCTCAAACAGTTGGATGTATCTTGTGCTGCAAGAAGTTTGTTTCTTGACACTCACTTCAGTGCCTTCCCAGCATCCAGGCTGTCTCACTGCAGCCTGACAGGGCTCTGGTTTCTGTCTGGATGAGGAGTGCTCATCCTTCTCCTGCTCCTGTGGCTGAGTGTTTTGAATTAAATCGTATGGGAGACATTCAGGAAAGTGTGAAGTGATTTTTATGTAGCGGATGAAAAAGTTTTGGGGGAAATAGAATTTGATGAAATTGCACTGTCCAATATTAGCAACTGGTTCACAGGAAAGCAGAGAGGAGTCTGCAGCCCCGAGTCCTGTGAATGCTGCCAGGACTGCGAGCCACATTACTCACTGAGTGGAAAGTCCAGGTAAAGCCCAGCCCCTGGCTCCACATGTGGAAGTGATTTGGGCAGATCCTCTGTCAGAGCTGACATCATGACGAGAGGTATTTACAGCCGACGAGGAGAGCTCTGCACAGACCTTGCCCCCCTCTCCCTTCCTTTTTTATTTTTGTTTTATTCTGAGCTGTTATTATAAAGTATTATTTATGAAGTGGTGAGAGCATGAGCAGCACAACCCTGCCAAACTTAAAGCACTTTTCATTTAACAGAATGAAAATTATTTTAACATGAGTATCTGAAGGAAAGATCCACAGATTCTGGACAGCTTTATGGAGGCAGGCTATAAATTCTGAGCTCACAAAACTATTTTTCTCACCAATAGGCTTCTCTTTACCTCTGAAAGTTTACTTTCAGTAAACACAAGCTGACTCCTCGGCAGTCTGCAGAGGGGGATGTTCACAGCCATCGCTGTGTGCAGTCCCTGTGATCTGTGGATCATTCCAGAGGCACTTGGGGACATGTTTCCATGTGTGCCAGCACTGCTCCTGCACGAGGCCTGGGGCTGGGGCTCAGCTCCAGACCTGAGCCAAGGCCAGCCCAGGCAGCAGGGCTGCCCTGCTGACATCCCTGGACTGTCCATCAGCTGAACAGGATAAATCTCTCTCTGGGTTATAGCAGAGGTCAAGTTCCAAGCCATGGGAATGGGCCAGACCAGGAGTGAGCAGCACCCACACCCACTCAAGAACCCACTCAAGCTTACAACAGTTAAGGAAAATGTGATGTATGTATTTATTGATTAAGATACCAGGATTTGGTACATGTACTGTGTATACGCACTTGTTAATGCATCTGTAATGAGATTTCTTACTATATTTATTTTCTGGGAAGTCTCAATTCACATATCAGTGACAACTTGCCTATTCCATTATCCACTGGGGCCTCTACACTGGCCCCAGTGAGACAGAAACCTGCCCAAAGAGGGGAGGACAGGCACCCTGTGCCCCTCTCCTGTCCCCTCCCCGTGCTGCTGTGTCCCATTGCTGTGTGTGCTCTGCAGCAGTGATGGGCTGCATGCCCCTGGATGGAAACACCCACAGCGTCCCCCCAAACTCCAGCTGACCTCCTGGGGGCTCTGCTTTGCTGCCTCACCTGGCCACACACAGCCAGAGAGGGGCTGTGTTTCTTTCTCACATAGCTCAGAAAGCCAGTTGCCATCTTATTATTTTTATTTGTGATCTCACATCAGCTCAGAATGCTACTGTGTCCTCCCCTCAGCGAGGGCTGTAGGGAAACCACAAGCTTTTTGAAATGCAAAACTGGTAAGCAACAAAATTATGAAACCACAGGAAACAAAATGAGCAATTCCTGCAGTTCTTGCTTTCCCCCTTAAGCTCCTCCATCGCTCTTAGAAAAATGTGCATTAAATGTGGTGTTAGCAAATACTTCCTGTCCTCCAGTAAGATTCCAGCTTCCCCAGTGCTGGGCAGGATGGAGGGGTGAGCTGCACAGGGTAATGCTGACTCATTGTGACAAACACCACAAATGAAAAAAGCCCATCAGGAGCACTGGGCAGAGGCTGACAAAGGACCCCAGGATGACAATAGGCAGTGACATCTGGGATCTGATGGCAGCTGGTGGCACAGAGAGCCACAGCTTGCCTCCTGCCCTGCTCCACATTTGTGGGGCGGTTTTTGTCTCGTTGTTAGCACCCCAGTGTCACGGACATATTTTATGAAAAATCCTTTTGCTAGGATCTTTTCTTCTGAGAAGCTGAGAGGCCTCAGAAACGAAATGTAAACAATAATTATCCACTACTGTGGAATGCAACAGGTGCATCTTTGATTGGTCTCATGTGGTTGTTTTTAATTAATGGCCAGTCACGGTCCAGCTGTCTCAGACAAGTAACAAGATTTTATTATCATTCCTTTCTTTTCCTTTCAAGCTTTCTGATGAAATCCTTTCTTCTATTCTTTAGTATAGTTTTTATATATAATTTTCTTTTAATATTATATATATATCCTAAAATAATAAATCAGCTTTCTGAAACATAAAGTCAAGATTCTCATATTTTCCCTCGTCCTGGGACCCCTGTGAACACAACTACACCCCAGCAGTGGGACAGCCCCACAGCCCCTGCTCTCTGCTCACACCAGTGCAGGACAGCTCCATGCCAGGCTCTCCCTGTCTCTGCCAGCCCCAGGACTGGCTTTGGGCAAGGGTCTGTCCTGCTCAGGGGGTGTTGGTCCTTTTTAAGAGCCTAAATGAGGGATGTGGGACTCCAGGCTGCTCTCCAAAATGCAGTTTGTTACATCCAAGAGGTTACAGTAGTCCAGGGTCGTGGGTGACAGAGCTGTGCCTACAGCTGTCAGCTCCAGCTGCAGGCAGGCCTGGAGACCCTTAGTTTAGGTTACAATGCATTCTATACTTTTCTTTTGGTTACATTGCATTCTATACTTTTCTTTGCTGAGCATCTTAATACAGCAGAACCAATCTATACCTTAACTTTTATCTCTAGCCTATCATAACTCCTATAATTACCATATTCATGTTACTGTTCTCCAATCACTCAAAGTTAGTCCATTACAGTTTAAGCTAGAAGTTGTTTTTCAGTTTTCTTGGGGTGGAAAATTCTGAGACCTTTTTTCTACTTGCCACATTTGCTGACTAGTTTGCCTGTGCTATCTTTCTGCTTGGTAAAAACATCTTGTTTGAGGTTGGTTTATCCTTTGCCCTAAGTCATAAAAACCCCTTCTAACTAACACCCCCTTTGCCTCCTTGGATATCCAGTAAGACTGGCTCAGCAATTCTTTTCTTCTATATCAAAGCTTGCTATCATTTCTATTCCTTCTTCAAATTCTATATTCAAAAATCTTTCTGCTAAGCACACATATCTGTGAGACTTTCTTGCCAAACTTTCATCCTTCCCAACATAGTCCAAATCTTTCATTTCAGGTCCAAAGAGTCCCTAAAGGCTGTGTTGTAAACAGATGGTGTGAAGCAGATTGGATCAGAGATAGAAGGGAAATGTATTTGTTTTCTCTGTTAACAAACCTGGGATCAAATCTGGGTGTAACCATGGAGGTGCCTCCCCGAGCACACATATCAACCATTCTGCCAGAAGCTGGAGTGATGAAGCTGTTTTTGCTTGATCTGTGTTAAAGGGAAATAAACATCTGTACATAACATGACCTCTAACAAGTGCACAGGTATTTGTCAAAGGCTTGGAGAAGGTGACCACCACTAACCCCAGGGGTTAGTGACCCCCAAACCTGGGGACAGCTTGTTCTCACAGGACAGCCAGCTGTCCATCTTTCATTCCCATCAATTTTGCCCTGTAGTGTGGCACTGCTCTCCCCCCCAACCAAAGCCCATCCCACCAAAGAGAGATATTGATATTTGCACTCTCACTCTCCATTTCTAGAGAGGAGACAGAGACATCCCCTTTACCTCTTGCTCGTGCCCTTCACTCTCGCTGAGGGGGGTCTTCTGGCCACGGGTGGTTTTTTGGTGGATGCCTTCACCTGCAGCACACATCACTCACCACATCAGTTACTTCCCTCTCGTGGGACAGCTGAGTCCACAGAAAGGGGCTTCCACACAAAATGCTCAGTCCCTTTCCAAGGCACAAGAGCCCAGAGCAAACACCATTCAAGCCTTTGGGACCCTCCCCACTGCTAGAACTCTCTAGGAAGCACCAGCTGGGTGCAGTCTCCCTCAAGAGCATCCTGGGCAGCCCAGTCATCAGTTCAGTCAGGGAATTCCTGTCCTGAGGATAATGTTACACCAGAGAACAGCTATTTACTCACCTTGGCAGTGCTTGCATCCCCGCTCTCAGCCTCTGAAGGACACTGGCTGGCAAGTCGAGATCTCTTCTGCCGTGGAAGTGATGGAGGCTCTGCTTCCTCATCAGCTTCAACACTCCTTTTGATTTTACTCACTGGAAAGAGAAAGTGTTATCTAACTGAATAATTACTTTAAATTATTATTTAGCAGGGAAGGCAAACAGCTACAAGCAGTTTTGGCAACAATTTGCTTCAGAAATCCAAATTCCAATGGAATCCTAATGGTTGCCAGAGCACTACTATGGATTATTTTGAATGTTTTAATTAAATTAATTAGAGGTACTGTAGGTACTAGGGATAAAAGTAGGACTATTTTCCTGATTTAAGCATTTTCCTGGTTTAAACATACTGAGGGATGTGAGCAAGAACTGAATTATTATTCACAGTAAGTAACCACAACATGCTTCCACCTCACCAGTGCTGCCACAATGCTTAAACTCACCCTTCTCAGCAACATCCAACAGGGGATCGATGATGCCTGCTCTCAGCCTGCAGATTTTTGTTATTTCCATGTCTGCCTAAAATTAAAAACACTTGTGGCACTATTGGGATTGTTGGCAGCCTAATGTAAGTCAAAGTTGTAGAGCAAACCCCCAATAATTTTACAGCCAGATAAGCTCCAAGTTTGCTGTTGTGCTCGAACTGGGCCCTTTCATGCATCTCTGCCTCCCTCAGGACTCAGTGCCTGGTTGGCAGCTGCAGCTGTGCCTTTCCTACACCCTGCTGCTCAACCAGCTTGGAAATGCTGCGCTTTACTGCAAAGTCCCAGGGATTTGGGAGTGCTACCTAGCAGATAAGGAAAGATCAACAGGGGAGAGCAGCACCACGTAAATCACACCTCTGATACAACAAGCCTCTCTTATTGTTGAATTTTAAGGAAACATTTGTGAAAATATTGATATAACTGTTTCTCTTGTGATGCTCCAGCGTGAGGAGCAGAGTGGGATGTCTCTAGAGAGCTTTATGTTTGTTCTGAAAACCTACCTTAGCCACATCCTCCGGCGTGTTTTCACCTCTTGCTAGGGCTAGAAAGAAAACGAGTCAGATGCATCAGGACATGTCAGGGGAGACTCACACAGCACAGCAGGGCTGTCACCATGGGGGTGAAAAACCCGGCACAAACCAGACAACAGAAGCAGCACCCACGGGCAGGCTGTGGGATCATTCCCTGGGGATTGCAGGCAGGGTAGATCCCATCCCCTCCCTTACACCCGTTCATTATCATCTGCGGGGGAAGGGGTCCCTCAGCCCCGCACCGAAGAACTCCAGCCAGTTCATCTCGCGGATCTCGGGCGGCATCCGCAGGATGGCCAAGTCGTACATGTGCTCCACTTCTTGCACCATGCGCTCCCCGTCCGCCTCGATCTGCCGCAGCCGCCGCTCCACTGCGGGGAGACGAGGCGTTAGCCCTGCCCGCGGGCCCGGGGCCTCTCTTCTCCCCACGATCTCCTCCTCCTCCCCGCGATCCCCTCCTCCTCCCCGCGCTACCTTCTCTGTCGAAGTCTTGGAGGAACGCCTCCATTTTGCGGCAGCGGGCGATGGAGCTGCCCTTTTTCTTGGTGGGAGCCATTTGTGGTTCTGTGGTTCTCTCCTCAACGATTCTTATTGCGGGTTACTTATCGCGGAATCTCTCCACTGCGGGTTCTCTCCCCAGCGGGTTGGTTCTTATTGCGGGTTATTTATTGGGGATTATTTTTTGCGGGTTCTCTCCTCAGCGGTTCCTCCCGGGCGGGCTTCCTCAGCGCTCGCTCCTTTAAACGCAACCGCCGCCCGGGCTGGCCAACGGCGGCGCGGCGCGGGCTGATGACGCGCGGCAGCAGCGCCGGGCGGTGATGGCGGCGGTGATGGCGGCGCCCGTGGCCGCGCTCCGGGCCTGGTCGGAGGCGGCGGCGCGGGCGGAAGCGGCGGCGCGGGCGGCTCTGGCAGCCGCGGCCCCGCTGCTGGGCTCGCTGGCCGCGCTGGCGGCGCAGATGCGGGCGGCGTGGCGGCTGCCGTGGGACGCGACGGCGCTGGGCGCCTTCCCGGAGCTGCGGGCGCGGCTGTGGCGGAAGCAGCGCGGCGCGGCCGAGGCGCTGCTGGAGCAGCTCGGCCAGTGGCGGTGAGGAGGCGGCCGGGGCCGGGCGGGCAGGGCGCCAGGGCCCGGCTGACCCCGCTGTGCTGGCAGGGAGGAGCTGCGGGCCGTGCGGGACGCCGTGGGGGCCGCGGGCAGCACCGTGCTGCGGCTCGTGGAGGAGCGGGGCCCGGCCGAGCTGGGGCTGGCCGCGGTTCTGCGGCGGGGGCCGCGCTGCCCCTCGCTGGCCGATGTGCTGGAGGGGCTGCAGGACGTGGAACGCTACTACCGGCACCTGTATCCATCCTGCTGGGGGTCTCTGGGCGGCGCTGGGGGGTTTCTTTTGTCCTTGTTGTCCTTAGCAGGCACGAAGGTACTTGGAGAGCAAACTGCTCCTGCAGCGCCTCAGCTTGGACAGCCTGGCAGACGTGGAAGCCCTGCCGCAGTCCTGGGAGAGGATTTTGGAGCGTTACAAAGAAGATGAGGTCGTTCAAGGTAGTTCTGTGTGTAAAGAGCTGAGGGGTGGTTTCCAGGGCTCTGTGCTGATGTCCCCTGGGGACAGGCATGGCCCTGCTGCTCTCTGCAGTAGTGGGTGACCCTGCTCTGAGATCTTTGTGACCTGCTCTGAGATCTGGGTCAGCCTCAGGTGAAAGTACTCACCATCACACCTGGGCACAGCTGGAAGCAACATCCTCACAGTGTGGCAAGGGCTCCGTGATTTATTTCACTGCTGAGTTTTACCCACACTTGTTTTTATTGCCTTTAGGACAAGTTTTTGGGAGTACAGAATACAGGTAAAGCACATTCAGCTGATGGGGTTGTTGTTTTCTCTCTGTCTCAGATACACTCCTGAAGGTCTCGCTGTTTGTGGAGAACCATCACGAGGTGAGCTGCTCACCTGGCTCCTGACCGGCAGCAGGGACTGGCACTGCCCAGCTTCTGGCACATTCTGCGATGCTGCAAAGGGGATGAGGAGCTGAGGGAGCTCTCCTGGTGCTTTTTGGAAGCTGAATGAGTTGAGTCTTGGCCTCAGCATGAAAAGCTTGAACTGTATAATTTTCATGTGGAAATGGTCCTGGTCTCTGAAGAGGCTGAGCCAAAAAAGCCATGAAGATAGAAGGAAGTCACCTCCAGCTGTGGAACTCTGTCCTTTCCCTCTTCTGCCATGCCTGTTTTGTGTCATGGTAAAAATGTTGATAGTTACATGAGGTGCTGCAGATGTGTGAGTGTAATAGAGTCCTTCAGGCTGGTGCCATGAAAGATATTTGTCCTTACAAATAAAGAAAACATGTCAGATTAGGGTTTAGAAACAGTGCTCTCCTCATGTCTTTGAGCAGTGTGATTGCATTCATCCCAGCTGGGCATGGAGGAGGAAGGAAGCAAATCTGCCTTGAAAATGTCATTACAGAGGAGCACAAATGCCTGAGTTCTGACACAGGCAGTTTCCAAGGGTGAGGAGTACACTGCTCTGTTTCCACTGAAATCAGTCTTAAATTTCACTGTCTGACAGTTCAGGGACACCTTTTGGTAGCCATGGCCAACAAAACTGATCGTCTGAGCATTCCCAGGAAGCTGTGGGGTGTTTGTCTCTCAGCTGTGTATTTGGTAAGGAGCTGCAGTGTGGCATTTTCTGGGGTCCCCTGTGGCAGGAAAGAATGAGTCTGATTCCATGTTCTTAGAAGGCTGATTTATTATTATATTATATTGTGCTATATTATATTATACTATACTAAAACTGTACTAAGGAATAGAGAAAGGATATAGACAGAAGGCTTAAGATATTAATGAAAAACCTATGACTCTCTCTAGAGTCCCAACACAGCCAGACTGTGATTGGTCATTAAGTAAAAACAATTCACACGTTGGATAAACAATCTCCAACCACATTCCAAAGCAGCAAAACACAAGAGAAGCAAATGAAATAATATAGTTTTCTTTTTTCTCTGAGGCTTCTCAGCTTCCCAGGAGAAAAAATCCTGGTGAAGAGATTTTTAAAAATTTAACAATAACACTGCAGCTTCTTGGAGAAAGCCAATAAAGAATTGCATGGGACACGTTGTGGGTGTGGTGTTTGTGCTCACGTTTCTGTGTCCCCAACCTGGGGTGTCCCCATGGCCACCTGAGGGCACTGCATGACCCATGAACACTGGAGGGGAGCAGATCAGGGTGCTGGGGGTGCCAAGGGTGGGAAAGGGCTGGCTCAGGGCTAGGGCTGCCAGTGCTCCTCTCAGGGACAGGGGATCACGAGTTCTAGCTGCAGTTCTTCACACAGAGTTGTAATTGCAAATAAAACCTGCTCCTGGCACTGGGTGCCCTGCCTGTGGCATTCACAGTCTCTGAACATGATTCCTTCACCCAGGGTTTTCTCCTGGGAAGCTGAAAGGCAGCAAGAGGGTTCAGAGAAAAGGAAAACAAGTCTTACCTCATTTGGTTCTCCTGTGTTCTGCTCACGTGTGGAATGTGTTTGGAGATTGTTTACCACAGGTGATTGTTTCATTGGATTCTGCTGTGAGTTGTTTTCACTCTTTG
>JAWMQZ010000088.1:2847501-2857830 GCA_035584835.1 Tangara arthus
GAAGGAAGGAAGGAAGGAAGGAAGGAAGGAAGGAAGGAAGGAAGGAAGGAAGGAAGGAAGGAAGGAAGGGAAGGAAGAGGTGAGAGAAGGAAGGAGCAGGTGAGGAAAGGCTGCCCCGAGCTGCCCACGGCGATCTGGCTCTGGCAGTTCCCCTCTCTCCGAGGGTTGGTTTGGTGACATCCCAGGCGGCAGGACGGTCTCACGCAGGGACACCGGGCGCTGTGTCCAGGCTCAGAGGCTGCCCCAGCAGCCCTGCAGGGTCCCTGCGGCCCCGGCCGTGCCCGGCTGTCCCCGCTGCCCTGGGCTGCGTTGCTCGGCGGGGTCAGGCGGGGACAGCAGGGCGACACTTTCGCCAGCGCCGCCGGGAGCAGGTTGGCGGGGCGCGCTGTGGGGCTGCGCTGCCTCTGGGCGAGCAGGCGGGATCTCGTCTGTGATCTCAGCGCTTTATCCCTTCCTTCCCTCGCCCCAGCCGCTGCTGCAGCCGGATAAACCCCGGCACGGCTGTCACAGCTCTCCGCGCTGGCAGCGCCGAGCGGGTTTCATTCCTGCGCCTCCCCGGGGCCAGAAGGAGCGGCCGAGGCTCTGCCCTGACACAATCGCACTCGCACAGCTCTCCCAGCCCCCGGCAGGCTCCGAGCCGAGAGCTCTCCCCACCCCCGGGACAGCGGGACCCGCAGGACAGCGGCTCCCTGCCCTCCTCCTGGATGGGGCCATCACCTGTCCAGTGACCAAAATTCTGCTGTTCCCTCTTCCCCAGCCCCTCCAAGCCCCGCTGCTCTCCCTCCTGCTCCTCCCCTGGGCCCTGCTTGGAGCTTGGCAGGCGTGTGCCCTCCACGTTCTCCTCAGCTGCTTTTCTCCTGCAACATTTCTGAATTGTAAGAGACACCCGATTTTCTGGAAATTAAGTTGAGACAACAAAAAGCTCTGTTGCTCCCAGAGCCGCCTGTGCCGTGGCCATGGACGCGTTTGTGCTTTCACTGGGTTATGGTGGAAACTCCCCGGCTCGAATGGGGATTCCAGGGTCAAGCCGGGCTGGGCAGACGCGTGGCAGCAGCGGCTGCTGTCCCCTCTTGTCGCAGGTAGCCGGGCAAGCCGCTCTGGGCAGCGCCTGTCCACGAGACACTGCCCAGAAAGGGCTGCACAAAAGCTCCCAGCCGCGGCATGAAGTAATTGTCACATTTTTCTTCTGTAAGGATTAACGTTCCTGCTAACCTTGCAAACGTCCATTGAGCCATTGTCACCCCCCGAAAGGCGGCACAACCGCCGGGGGATTAGGGTGTCTGCGGAGCAGCCTGTCCCCCTATTGTGCGCTCCCGGCGGGGGGAGGAAATCCGGCGACATCAGCCGATGTCCCAAATTCACTGCCGGCAGGGCACACGGCAGCGCCGGGGCCCGACAGCCTGCAGTGGCACCTGGCACTGTCCCTGCACCTGGCACTGTCCCTGCGGTGGCACCTGGCACTGTCCCTGCACCTGGCACTGTCCCTGCGGTGGCACCTGGGCACCTGGGGGCTGTCCCTGCACCTGGCACTGTCCCTGCAGGGGTGGGTGCCCTGGAACCTGGCCGGGTTGATGGCAGCTCCAGCCCTGTCCCCTCCTGTAGGAAAGCCATTCTGTGCTGTTCTTGTGAGCCAGCAAAGGCTTCCTGATGATAAGGAAAGCCCCTTATCTCTCCCGAGGAAGACACCAAGGTTGTCACCATGGAGAGGTGATGAAGGAGAGAAAGTTAACAGATACGGACTCCAGCTGGCTCACAGAATGACTCCTTGATCACCTACTGGCTCCCCGATCACCCACTGAGAGCTTTGTTCCTTTCCTATAACCAATGGGCAGTGAACGTGTATGTTAAGTGAACGCAAATATCTTGAAAAAGTATAAAAGCAAAATGTTGCTGTAATAAATCTCTCTTGCACCCTTCTGATGGAGTCGTGGTACTTTGTGCTGTGTCGTGCCCTATAACAACACCCTCCTGTGCCCTGTCCCCTCCTGGCAGCAGGTTTTGCCAGCTCTTGGGTGCTGGGGAAATCCCATAAAAATGTAACAGGAAACACAGAGCCATAAAGGGAATTTCCTGGCGTTTTTGTCAGCGGTGCCCGCTGTGTGCGCTGCGCTCAGGCACCTGGCAGCCTCAGCAGGAACGAGCATTAGCAGCTCATTCCCAAGGCTCTCCCTTTGGAGCAGGAGCAGATGAGCATGGCAGCAGCACAGAGCACAGACCTTCTGGGGAACAGGGCTCCAAATCCTGCAAAAGGCTCGGGCTTGCAGACAGGCAGGACAGGCAGAAGCTGTGTTGCAAGGATGCAAGAGGAAAAAAGGAATGCTCAAGCAAAGCCAAGATTTATGTACGTGTGTCCCAGGAGGGTCCTACAGAGCTTATAAATGACAATACATATTGTGGTTCAACCCCCATGCTCAGTAGCAAAGGAAAAGGAGTGGGAAGTGTCTCCAGAGCTGGGGCCATTGCACAACAGCAGAGAATGGAAAACAAACTCATCTGCTTCTCCCCAGCCTCAGCATCCCCACTCCCATGGAGCTTTCCCAAGAGACAGAGCCATCCCTGCCAGAGAGCCACGGGGACAGGAGAGCCCTGAGTGTGGTGCCCAGGGAGCAGAGCCTGGCATCCTTCTGTTGTGCCCACTTTGGACTGCTCAACCTGAAAAAAACAAGTTCCATGCAAATAAGGACTCTTCCACCCAAGACAGAGTGAAATCTCCGTGATGGATGTCTCTGAGTCCTGCAGGTGCTGATTTCTGGAAAAGAATTGGTTTCTGGGGAGGCTGGGCTGGATCTCCTGCAGCTCTGCACCAAGAGGAGCTGTGGTGGCAGATGTGGCATCTGGATGCCTCCTCCCAGCAGGATCTGGATTTGCCAGCCCTTTGGCAGGGCACTCAGTGTTTAGGAGCCAGGATTGTTCCTGCTGTGCACTGGGAATTCATGGCAGTTTTTCACAAGCTTTGCACGTGTTTGATAGTACAAATAGGAACTGAATCTCCCCACAAGTGACAGCAGCCTGGCTGCCTGGGGCCCGCTGGGGCTTGAGAGGAAAGATTCACAGTCAGAAACTCTCTGTGTTCACTGAGCACATGGGACAATTTGGCTTCTCTGCTCTGGCATCATGGCAGGGGAAGGGCTTCCCACTCTGCCATGAGGATGTACAGGTGGCTGTGCACAGAAAAAGAGCCAGACAGCAACCTGGAGAGCTCCTCTGCTAAATCCTGCAGTGGGAGCTTTCCCTGGACACATCAGCTGAAGGAATAAATGGGTTTTGCATTTTGATCTCTTTTGCTTCATCTGGAATAATTTTGAGAAACAAGTCCTGCACTCAGGCTGGCTCTCCTTGGTCTCATCTCCTGAGGCTGAAATGAGTCCCCATGGACAAAGAAGGCACTCAGAGTCTCCCTGTGCCTCTGTGGGGCTCCTTCTCATTGAATCCTCCTCAGACCACACCTTCTGTTCCACCAGGGTGTCCATTTCCAAAAGGCAGGTGGTGACTATGGTGACCAGGATCCATCCCAAGACATCTGGATGGAGGCTGGTGTTCAGAAAGCAGCAGCAGATGGGCTTGGTGCCTGTTGAAAATTAGGCTCTGACTGTATATACTGTCCTCAAAACACAAACAGCTGCAAAATCCTTGGTCTTCCAAAGGTAGGAGGTGGTGATGCCTCCACGCTGCTGGCCTGGCTTGTTCTGCCAGGCACACACAGCAGCTGCAGTGAAACTGGGGAAGTTTCAATGATTTAATTTTTCACCAGAAAAGGTCAGGAGGTCCAGGATGGGTGTCCCACCCTGGGAGCAAATTTGGCTGATGCCAGGGCAGCCACTGTGGTGGCAGTCCGAGCTCCCCTGGCTCAGTGTGATCCATGGCTATTGGCTATTCCGGAGATGGTTTCCATGAGGACTTTTTTATTTTTTATTTTTTTTTTTTTGTAAAAATGTTGAACAATTCTGGTTTCGTCCCCATGTGGAGCGGGAAAAATTTTGAAATCTTGAACATTTTTGAGGGCTTAAAAACAATTTCCCACCCAGTTATAGCCACCAGTCTCATCAGGATGTGTTTGAAAAGCCTCCAGCAGGAGCTGAGCAGAGCTGGTCTCAGCTGGATACCACTCTCAACGAGAAATGCCGTGGCAAAGGGTCATGTTTCTTCAGAAAAAAAGTATCTTCAATAGCTCAGGAAGTTATTAGTGTCTGCTAACAATAAGAGCTTTGGATTGATTCAATAGATGCTCATTTTAATTGTAAAATGCCAGTAATGAGAAATGTGCCATCCAATGACTCATTTTTCCCTTGTAAAAATTATTGGACATTTTTATTAGTTTTACAAATGACAGGACCTCGTATTTCTGAGAACACTTTATACAAGCCTTGCACAAGCCCACTCTCATAAAAGCGTGTCTGTGGTGACATCCAGAGCCACAAGAAGGGGAGCGGTAGAAAGGCCCAAAGTGGTGAGGACAGCCCACAAGTGGAACTGGCAGGACCGAACCCCAAGAGGGTGGGAAGGGGTGGATACAGCACCGGAGACATGAGCCCCGGCACTCCTTCCCAGCAGTGCCTTTCTGGAGAGGCACGGGGCAGGCAGGGGGATGGCTGCCCGCCGGCTCTGCCCGCCGCTCTGCCCGCCACGGAGCCCCGGCTGCTCGGGGCAGCCGCCGCGGCGCTGAGCGGAGCCCGGGCGGGCGATGTGCGGGGCGCAGGGAGGGCAGGAGCCAGCCCCGGCCGAGCAGAGCTGAGCCAGGTAAGCGCCGTGCCGCGGCACCGGGCAGGGCGGCAGCACGGAACCCGCCCTGCGCTGCCGCCGAGCCGCTCGTCCCGCGCCTCCGGGGCGGTCATCCCGGTATTATCTGTGTCCCCGGCGCGATCTATCCGCTGTGTTTCCGGTGCGATTTATCCCGGTGTTATCCGTGCTCCCCGGTGCGATCCATGCCGGTGTTATCCGTGCTCCCCGGTGCGATCCATGCCGGGGTTATCTGTGCTCCCGGTGCGATCCATGCCGGGGTTAGCGGCGCTCCCCGGTGCGATCTATCCCGGGGTTATCTGTGCCGATCCATGCCGGTGTTATCTGTGCCCCCGGTGAGATCTGTCCCGGGTTATCTGGGCTCCTGGTGAGATCATCCCGGTGTTATCGGTGCGCCCGGTGCGTTCTATCCGCTGTGCTCCCGGTGTGATCTATCCCGATGTTATCTGTGTCCCCGGTGCGATCCACCCCGGTGTTATCCGTGCTCTCGGTGCGATTTATCCGCTGTGTTCCCGGTGCGATTTATCCCGAGGTTACTGGTACGCCCCGTGCGATCCATCCCGGGGTTATCCGTGCTCCCCGGTGCGACCTATCCCGGTGTTATCTGTGCCCCCGCCGTTATCCGTGCTCCCGGTGCGATCTATCCGGGTGTTATCGGTGCTCCCGGTGCCATCTATCCCGGTGTTATCGGTGCTCCCTGGTGCGATCTATCCCGGTGTTATCCGTGCTCCCTAGTGTGATCTATCCCGGTGTTATCCGTGCTCCCGGTGCCATCCACCCCGGCGTTATCGGTGCTCGGTCAGCCGGGCCCCGAGCAGCGCCGGGCTCGCCTGCCCTGGGTTTGCGAGGAACACGATAAAGGGTCAAGCGCGGCCGGGGAACCCGGGGCAGGGACATCCCGGAGCAGCCCGGCTGCGGGAGCTGCGGGAGCTGCGGGACTGCGGCTGGACGGGCTGGAGGGGAGCGCCGGCACCACGTTCCTCCTGCTCCGGAGAGCAGCGGAGCTGCTTTGGCCAGACTGTGCTCTTTTTTAAAAAAAATATCCAAGCTTTTTCCCACGGAGAATTAATTTGCACAAGGGGGGAAAAAGTAGTTTTAGAGAATTTGTCATTTCAGCCTTCCTTGCTGACATTATTTGTATTTTTGTTTACATCTCCTCGTGAGAAGTCATCTGTGACTCTGCAGAGTTTACTGCGAGCTGGCATGATGTGACATAATGCAAGAGCTGAGATAGCCCAACACTTCTATTTTAGTTTGGAGGATATTTTAAACTTTATGTTATCCAGGAAATTTCTGAAATATTTGTCTTCATTCCAAGCCAGAACGAAAACAAGTTTTGAGATGTCGGAAGTTCCCGTGGAACAAGCAGCGAGAGCTTCCAGCTCTGCCACCGTGCGTGGCAGGGCAGCCAGAGGGGAGGCCCCAGCCCTTGGCAGTGGGCACTGGAGAGCAGGGAATGGCTTTGTGTGTCCCAGCACATCCCAGGAGGGATCTCTGGTGACTACAAACCTTCTCTGCTTTGTGGGGCTCCAGCCTAGAGAGGGAGAGGCTCGGCGGGGCTGCAGGCAGGAGCAGCCCCAAAGCTGAGCTTGCCAAGGCCGAGCTGCAGTGGGACAGGCTGGGCTCTGCAGGGCAGCAGGCAGGAGCAACCTCAAAGCTGAGCTTGCCAAGGCTGGGCTCTGCAGGGCAGCAGGCAGGAGCCACAGCCCCAAAGCTGAGCTTGCCAAGGCCGAGCTGCTGTGGGATAGGCTGGGCTCTGCAGGGCTGCAGGAGGCCGGGGTCCACACTTCCCGTGTCTGGCTGGAAAGCGCTATCAGGTTCCCAAAATCTCTGCCTTTGCCTCTGTGCTGAGACACTCAGTGCTCAGCGCTTTGTTTTGTGTACTCTGGGAGCTGACAATTTGTAAAGGCACGCTGCTGGGCTCCTGGAGCGGGGAGCAGCTGGAGCTGGCAGCTCTCTCCCTTCTCCCACTCCAGCCTGCTGCAGCAGCGAGTGCCTGGAGCCGGGAGCTCGCAGGTTTTGACTTAAACGCAAAGCAGAGCCGGGACCTCACAGGCACCTTGTGCTCGGCCAGCCGGGCACCGCCAGGTGGCCACGCCGGCCGTGCCAGCCAGCCCTGAGTGCCACAGGGGTCCCAGTGGGGATGCCAGGCTCAGTGCTGAGCTCAGCCTGGCTCCCCTGAGTGCCACAGGGGTCCCAGCCCCAGAGCTGAGCTCAGTTTGGCTCCCCTGAGTGCCACAGGGATGCTAGCCCTGGTTTTAAGCTCAGCCCAGCTCCCCTGAGTGCCACACGGGTCTGGAGGGGATGCCAGGCTCAGTGCTGAGCCCAGCTTGGCTCCCCTCTGCCCTGTGCCCTGGAGATCTCTCAGGGAAGGGAGCTCTTTCTTTCCACAGTGTGGTTTGCTGTTGATGCGCTGAGTGAGCTGGAAGGTAAGGGAAGGGATCAAATTAGGATTCTGAAAAAGAATCCTCTTCGTGTGCAGGAGATCTCACAAAAAGGCAAAGGACCAAGAGTTCCTTGTTGCCCATGCACAGAGCTCACCCACAGCCCAGTGGTGTTCTGTGTTTGGGGAGCTGGGTGTCCATCAGACATCCCTGGACATCCCCATCACAAAGAGGCCCAGGATGCAGGAGCTCTGTGCCAGTGCCAGCCCTGAGCGCCCATGCACAGAGCTCACCCACAGCCCAGTGGGGTTTGCTGTGTTTGGGGAGCTGGGTGTCCATCAGACATCCCTGGACATTCCCATCACAAAGAGGCAAAGGGCCGAGGGTCTCGTTGCCCTTGCATAGAGCTCACCCACAGCCCAGTGGGGTTTTCTGTGTTTGGGGGCCCTGGGAAACTGTGGGAGCTGAATGTCCATCAGGGAAGGCACCAGTGCCATTGCTTGGCATGTGCAAGGCCTCGCATCTCAGCAAAACTCATTTTGAAGCTACCTGGGCTCTGCCAGAGCAAATGAGTTGCAGTTTCAGCAGCCACTTGCTCCTGGTTTAACCCTGGGAAAGCAACTGTGTTACAAATATTTACCTGATGAGGTAAAGCATCAATATCCTTGAAACTTACATTAAAAAATACTGGACAAGAGTATCTTGTGGGTTTTGCTTTTTTCCCCTGCTGATTTGTTTCACAATATGCCAGAAGCATGGCTTGAGTTAGGGCTTTGGCAGGAGCTTTTATCATGATTGATATAGTGGAGGATAGAAAAGAAATTTGGTTATCAGAGGATGCCAGAACTCAACTTCCTAGCACATACATTCAATAATGCAAAAATTCTCCTTTAAAGGTCTCCTTAGAACAAATCCCAGTCATCACAAAACCCATGGAGATAAATTAAATTACATTTTAATAGTGGAGAATTCATTCCTGGGCCAGGCGCAGCAGTGAAAGTATGTTCTCTCTTAGGCAAAAGCAGCCTCATCTCCCATCAAAATTCTGAATGTTACCAGATGAAAAACTTAATTGGAAATGAAATGCAGGGCAGAGGCACCATGAGAGACTGCCCCACCTCCTGCTCCCCTGCCCCACAGCTGCCCTGGCTCTGTTCTTGCTTGTCCTGCCCTGTTCTGGGATTGCTGTTCCTCCTGAAAAAGCCAGGCTTGACCTGTCTCTCCATCATGCTGTTGTCCTGTAGGAATTTAAAATACACCTCTCCCTCACGCTTTTGTCTTGTAGGTATTTAAAACACATCTCTCCATCATGCTGTTGTCCTGTAGGTATTTAAAATACATCTCTCCTTCATGTCCTGTAGATATTTAAAATACATCTCTCCCTCATGGTGTTGTCCTGTAGTTATTTAAAATGCACCTCTCCATCACGGTGTTGTCCTGTAGGAATTTAAAATACATCTCTCCCTCATGCTATTGTCCTGTAGGAATTTAAAATACATCTCTCCCTCATGCTATTGTCCTGTAGGAATTTAAAATACATCTCACCTTCATGCTGTTGTCCTGTAGACATTTAAAATCCATGCAGATGCAGGCAGGGGTGTCTGCAGTGTGTGCTGTGTGCCCCTGGTGCCTGGTGTGGGGTTTTTGGGGAGGGTTGGTGGCACAGGGGGATTGGGGTGAGGTGATTCAGGGGCTGCTGGGGGGGAAATGGATTTGTAGGAAGTTCTGAGGGTCTGGCAGGAGGCACACACAGTATCTCTGTGCAAACATTGGGATGAGAAAAGGGGATTGTCTGGCACTGCTGTGGGGGGCAGGCTGGGCCAGCCTCACCTCCAGGTCCCCATAATGAACTCATCCAAAACTGGAATGGGCCAAAAGGCAGAAAGAGACAGGGCAGAGCTGCCATGGTTGTGCCATGGTCCCTCCCACCGAGGGAGCCTTTCCCTCCTCATCCTCTGGGAGCCTGAGCCTTGCTCCCTGCCCAGCCTCCTCCATCCCAGCCTCATCCTGCAGTGCCTTTCCCTCCTCATCCTCCCCATCCTGGCCTCCCCTTGCCCAGCTGTGCCTCTCAGCACCAGCCTGGGATGGGGATGGGGACAATCCCCATGGAGAGGACAGGGATGAGGATGGGGACAATCCCCATGGAGAGGACAGGGATGAGGATGCGGACAATCCCCATGGAGAGGACAGGGACGAGGATGGGGACAATCCCCATGGAGAGGACAGAGATGAGGATGGGGACAATCCCCATGGAGAGGACAGGGACGAGGATGGGGACAATCCCCATGGAGAGGATGAGGATGGGGACAATCCCCATCCTGGCCTCCCCTCTGGGAGCCTGAGCCTTGCTCCCTGCCCAGCCTCCTCCATCCCAGCCTCATCCTGCAGTGCCTCTCTCTCCTCCATGTCTGTACAATGACCAAAACCCCCGGGCAGAATTAGCTCCTTGCTCAGTGCTGCATCCAATTAATTATATGGCTTAAGACACAAGATGTGGACATTTCCCATCCACACCAGCAAAGCTCTGCTGGAGAGCTCTGCAGGACTGCTGCATGGCAGAAGGTGGCTGGGCACGGCAGACGTGCCCTTTTGGGAGAGAGCCAAGCTGTAATCAGAGTAATTACATGTAATTAACATGTTCTGGAAGTGGCCCAGGATAGAGCAGAGCGAGCACATCACTAACTGCTTTTGCTGCACAGGGCTCCCCTCCAGGTGTTTGCTGCTGATCTGCTCAGCTGCTCTCAGCACAGTGAGGCTCCTGGGCCAGCCTGGAGGGGTCCCTGCCCAGGGGACACACGTCCACTGCTGGTGAGGACACACAGACAGGCACTTCCCACCCATTGCTGTTGTGTCAGGACAGCCAGAGCACCAACATCTATTCTGTGGGTGAGCAGGAACCTCCAGCTCATGTCTGGGGCATTCCCAAACTGCCCCAGCATCCCAAAACCACCCCAGGGTTCCACAACTGCCTCAGGTCCCTTCTGCTGCATCCTGCTCTCCGTGGGCACAGCTGGGCCAGCAAGGAGCTCTGTGCCAGTGCCAGTCCCAGCCCGGGATGTGTTGGGGTCTCTGCTGCTCAGAGTGACCCCAAGATACATTAGAAAGTCTCTTTCCTCAGCCTGGTGGTCAAGGAAGGAGTCAGAGCTCTTCAGTTCTCAGTCTCAAGGTTGTTTATTGTTTCTTATCTATAAAATTCTTTCTCCTGTCC
>JAWMQZ010000088.1:2883046-2894698 GCA_035584835.1 Tangara arthus
CATTTTGTTCCTGAGGCCTCTCAGCTTCTCAGGAGGAAAAAATCCTAAGGAAAGGATTTTTCATAAAAGATGTCTGCAACACTGGAGTAGCAGCTGCTGGATGCACAGACAGACAGACAGACAGACATGGTTGGTCAGGAACTCCACTGCACAGGGAACAGCTTCATTTTCCTTGCTGAACTACCTGGTGTTATTTGCTGGACAGAATTCCATTAACTCAGAATCTGCGGGATGGTTTCCAGTCTGTTTCCTCAGATTTTGAGCAATACATCCCATGGCATGGGGGGAACAATAATGGACAGCTTGCAGTCGTGGGTTTGGAACTGTTTCAGTTCTCTCTTATTTGCTGAGATTTGCAACCTAAAGAAGATGAATGTGACCAAACACATGTTGGTTCTATCACATTCTTAACGCTCTCTGGGTAATATAAATCTGAATTTTTCACCATCTACAGTCAATGAACTGTGTGCACACACACTCCTCACACAGTAATTCACTGACTTTCCACCCCCAGAAAGGTGGAGGTAATGTATATACTCCTTAGCCCATGTTTATGTTTAAATGATTTCTCACTCAGGAGAAATCTTAGCTTTGATTAAAGGAAACAAAGTAGGATAGTGAAAAAAAGGTTATCTCTAAAACTATGGTTTGGATTGTCTAAGAACACCAAAAGGGATAATTCAGATATATATTTACAAATTTTATGAAGTCAATAGACTTCACAGACAGACGTGATAGGCATCACATTTAAAAAATCTATATTAAAAGTACAGAAATACCAGGGTATTTAATCAGTCACCATCAATAAATCACCCTGATGGCACTTATGTACATGGTAATACATCACACACAACTGAATGCCAAACCATAGCTGGATGGAGCTGCTTGCTGGAATTTCCAGGATTTTTGAAGAACAGGAAAACAGAGACAGCCAGGTAGGTGGTATATGGTAATTTCCTGCCTGAGGTAAAATGCTGGTTTAGAGCACTGACAGGGCCACAGAGGAGCCCAGCCCACAAGGGCAGAAGTTACTTTTCCTGACTGTCAAATCAAACCAGGGGGAACATTGCTCTTTAACTGCTTTATCTCCCAGAGCCCTGGTGCCTGCTGGATCTGCAGTGCTGGCAGCTGGTCCCAGGGTGCAGCACAGGGCTCTGCAGCCCAGCTCCGAGCCCCCACAGGCTCCCAGGGCTGCACCCTGCTCCACAGCTCAGCCTGGGCTCTCAAAGCCCTCTTACACCTCTCTGCCTTTTTCTTGACTTCAGTTTTCTCCTCCTTCAGTCACCATTTTGGGAACTCCAAAAGACAACAATCCAGGATCATTTTGTCTTCCTGTCCCACCTGGAACCTTTTGCCCAGGAGACCCCCTGCTCCTGCTCCTGTATCCCTGGGAAGCCATGCCTGAGGAACTGAGCTGGGAAAGCTGCTGTGGTGATAAACTGCCTGCAAGATCTTCTGCTGTGATTTTGAAGAGGAGCTACAAAATCCACTTGTGCTCTGCAAGGAGCTGCTGCAATAGAGGGAGATGGCTGAGGCTGTTTTATTCTGTTAATGAAACAGAGGAGCTCAATAACACACTGAAAAAGGGCTCTGAGTGCAAGTCTGGTCTTGTTCTCAACTCTTGGAAATCTACTTTTCCTTCATTTAATTGACAAAATCTGTAGATCATACGAGGAAGACAAGCCCTGCCAAAAATCCAACATCACTAGTTTTTAATAATACAATGGGAATAACCCCTCAGAACATATGTAATTATGGGAATGAGTCATTCTGATGGCATCATGTAACCACATTCATTGGGATTTGACAAAGATGAGGCCCCATAAAACTCAAAATTCTTTCATTTCAGCCCTGGTCAGGCAGAGGAGCTGAGGCCACATAGCAGAGGAGAGGGACAAGGATCTGTGACCTTGTTGTCCAGGCTGGTTGTGGCCAGGACAGAATGAGAAAAAGCTAAAGACTGAAATGGGGGGGAAACATCAACAGCAAAGGAAAAGCTGTGAGTCATGGAACAACAAAACATCAGTTTAGTGGAGCAAAATATCTGACTTGCACGTTATCAGATACACAACAAGCAGCTGCAGCCTAAGGGATGCTGCAAGTTCAACACCAACTGCTGGCCCCATGCTGGAATTTGGGTCAGGGGATCTGTGAGAGTGAGGAAAGAGCCACAGCAAGGTGCCAGTTCGAAAGCAGGTCCCACACATTATCAGTAGGATCTTTTCTTATGACACAAAATCCAGGCTTGTAGCCCACCCCAATGGCTGGTATAGGGTCTGAGCCCTCCCACCAACACTTCCAACCTGGGAATTCAGCACCCAACTCCAGGGCATCCCCAAGACAAGCTCTCCCTGCCACAGCCTCCTGCCCAAAGCTGGCTGGGGCTGTTCCCTCACAGAAAGAGACAGCGACTTTCTGGCTGCTCCCCAAGATGTCTTGCTAACAATAAAGAGGGAGTTTTCTTAAGGGAAAGGAAGAAAGACTTGGGGAGAGCAGAGCAAAAGTATTACTCAACTATTTAGTCTAAAAATTTTGAAAATCAAAAGGCTCTTCTGACAGATTGATATCGACTCTAATAGAAAACACACTTGTCCCGGGAAAACTCTTCTACATGAGCCTCGAGTCTGATAGCTTAAACAATTATCTACAATTTGGAATTGATTTTTTTTATAGCCACATCAATGTGTACTTTTTCAATGCCCAAGGCACAGATAATTCTATTAAAGAGAAAAACCAGAACGTGTAGGCTTAAGCCAAACAGCCTCCAACTCCAGACTCAGTCTTACAAAACATGTCCCAAGGCCTGACTCATCGTGGCTCCCTTGTGCAGCAGGGACTCTGCACCTCACAGCAAAACCCTGAAAATCATTAGGAGAACAAAATCCCAGCAGCTCTGTTATTGTTCTGGGTTTAAAGGAGCATTAGCAGCACCAGAAGGACATTGCTGTGCTGCTAATAAGTGTTTGGGAAGGATGGGCCAGAGCTGTGTTTTGGGCAAGTATTCCCCAAGGTGCTGAGCTTGGCCCCAGCCCAAGCTCTGCTATCAATTAACACAGTTTCAGCTCAGCTTTGTTCATTTCCCCTAGGTGAGGGGCTTTCAAATTGCTGTTACAGTCTGACAGTCACAGGGATGTGGGCTTTGGACACAGACCTTGCACAGATTTGATCTGTTAATGCACCATCCATGCAGCTCGTTACCCGCACATGAAAACACGCAGCGTTGTTATTGCTAATTTCTAAAATTCTTTGCCAGTAACCCAGAAAGAGCAGCCCTGTGTGCCTGTAAACACCCAGCAGCACTGCCTTGTGCTCGAGTCTCTGCTGTCCCAGTGCCCCTCTCGCTGTCCCAGTGTCCCCCTGGCTGTCCCTGTGTCACACCAGTAGCCCCAGGGTCCCTCTGGCTGTCCCAGTGCCCCTCTGGCTGCTCCAGTGTCCCATCAGCAGCCCCAGTGTCCCTCTGGTTGTCCCAGTGTCCCACGAGCAGCCCCAGTGTCCCACCAGCCACCCCAGTGTCCCTGTGGCTGTCCAAGTGCCCCTCTGGCAGCCCCAGTGTCACACCAGTAGTCCAAGTGTCCCTCTGGCTATCCCAGTGTCACACCAGCAGTCCCAGTGCCCCTTAAGCAGCCCCAACGTCCTTCTGACTGTCCCAGTGTCCCTCTGGCTGCTCCAGTGTCCCACCACCAGCCCCAGTGTCACAACAGCCACCCCAGTGTCCCTCTGGCTGTCCAAGTGCCCCTCTGACAGCCCCAGTGTCACACCAGTCATCCCAGTGTCCCACCAGCAGCCCCAATGTCCCATGAGCAGCCCCAGTGTCACACCAGTAGCCCCAGTGTCTCTCTGGATGCCCCAGTGTCCCACCAGTGCCCCCAGTGTCCCATCGGCAGCCCCAGTGTCCCATCGGCAGCCCCCATCCACCAGCGAGAGGCAGGGAGCGCTCCTGCCGCTCTCCCGAACGATTTCCATGATGTGTCACTGAACAAACTCCATTCCCGAACAATGGGGGCTCCCGTGCCAGCGCCCCCGCCGGGCCTCCCAACCACCCCGCGGGCCCGGGCCGGACCCGGCCACACCGCGGCGCTCCGGGCGCGCACCGCCACTCCGGAGACGGGCAGTGACACCGAGCACGGTGACACAGAGGACAGGGACACGGGGGACACGGGGTGACACAAAGCGACCCGGCCCCGGGGCCGGGCAGGCCCAGCCGGGGTTGCCGTGGCAACCAGGCCCGGAGGTGCCGCTGCGCCTGCGCCGCCGAGCGGCGACTCCCGGAAGTGCGTCAGGCGCTGCTGAGCGCCGGAAGTGCCGTGCGCGTGTCCACGGCCCGGCCCGAGCGCTCCGGGCCTGTCCCGCCACCGGCACCGATACCGGGAGCGATACCGGGAGCGATACCGGCACCCACACCGATACCGGCACCGGAACCCGCACCCACACTGATACCGGTACCGGGACCCGCATCAACACTGGTACCGGAACCGGCACCCACACCGATACCGGCACCGGAACCGGCACCCACACCGATACCGGCACCACATCGACACCGATACCGACACCGGCACGATGGTGAAGCCGCGCTACAAGGGCCGCTGCTCCATCAACCCCTCCCGCGCCAGCACCAACCCCGGTACGGGCAGGGCCGCGGGCCGGGCGGGTTGGACCGAACCGAACCGAACCGGGGCTGATGTTCTCTTGTGTCCGCAGATCGCGTCGGGGGCGAGGGAGGGAACAACATGCGGGACCGAGCGACCATCCGGCGGCTGAACATGTACCGGCAGAAGGAGCGCAGGTGAGCGGCCCGGCCTGGCCCGGCCGCGATCCCGGGACAGGCCGCAGAACGGCTCGGGACTGGAACTGGGAAGGAAGGATACATTGTTTAATGAAAATTCTCGTTTTCCAATAGAAAATTATCGCAAAAATTGTTCCCTGGCACAGGGTGCCCAGAGCAGCTGTGGCTGCCCCTGGATCCCTGGCAGTGTCCAAGGCCAGGTTGGACCGGGCTTGGAGCAGTCTGGGACAGTGGGAGGTGTCCCTGCCATGGCAGGGGTGGCACTGGATGGGCTTTGAGGTCCCTTCCAGCCCAAAACCTTCTGTGATAGGTGATGATACTGTCATGTTATAATCTGATTTCTGTTAGGTTAATGTGCCAGCTGAAGTTCTAATGCCTCTAACAGCTTCTGGGCCTTTCCTGAGGCTGCTGCACCCTGCAGACACTCACAAGATGAATTTGAACTCAAGCACATGTGTTTTATCCTGTATGAGAAATTCTTCTTCATTCAGCCTTTATTTCTAGTACATCAAGTTTTAGATACTGCTGTTTTTTTCACTGTGTCCAAACCATTATTTTGGACTATTGGTAGCTGTTTTGCCATATGGAAACTTTGTAAGTCGCTCTGTGGTGGGCTCTGTAACCCCGTGAGCTTGAGAGCCTGATCCTGATCCCAGGCCTGATCCTGAGCCTGATCCCAGGCTTGATCCTGATCCTGATCCTGATCCTAGGCCTGATCCCAGGCCTAGTCCTGAGCCTGATCCCAAGCCTGAGCCTGAGCCTGATCCCAGACCTAGTCCTGAGCCTGATCCCAGGCCCAGTCCTGAGCCTGATCCCAAGCCTGATCTGATCCTGAGCCTGTTCCCGAATCTGATCCCAAGCCTGATCCTGAGCCTACTCCTGAGCCTGATCCCAAGCCTGATCCCGAGCTCTCAGCAGCCCAGCAATGTACGAGGGATACACCTGGGCAACACTTGATGCATCTGCCTGGAGAGACCCAAACCACATGGAATTCCTGAATTTCCCAGAGCAGCACAGCTCAAAATCTCCCCCAAAACACCTGAAGAGCCTCAGATCCCTCAGCATCTCCACAGAGGGGAACAGGGGAGCAGCACCCACATGTCTGTGCCGTGGCAGTTCTGTTTCACATCACCTTGTTTGGTTTCTTTTGCCAAATTTCCCCCTGTTTGGAGAGCACATGGGCAGGAGGGATTTTGAGATGTTGCTGAGTTCAAACCAGGTCTCCTCTTGTAAATCCTGTGTGCATGAGTGCTGCAGAGCTGGTTAAAGGGCTTTTTGAGAAAACTCAGTGGGGTTTGCCAGAAAACAGCACTGGTGCCTTTTGCAGCCCCAGGAGCCCCTCCTGGCTGCCACAAGCAGCTGCAGGGAGGGTCTGGCCAGGCTGGAGTGACACCAGGGGCTGTGGCTGCCATCACTGCCACTCAGGGCTGGGTAACTCACCCTATGGGATGCACAGCAGCATTCACCACTGCAGGGGAAGGGTCCCTCTGCATTTTGTGCCTCTGCTTCTGGCCTGGCACACACAGGGGCTGGAGGGGCCAGTGCTGCCCTTTGTACACTGATTGTCTTCATTTGTCCCTTAGGAACAAACGTGGCAAAATCATCAAACCTCTGCAGTATCAGTCAACTGTGGCACCAGGCACTGTTGCAAGAGTGGAACCAAATATTAAATGGTTTGGTGAGTTTTGTCCAACTTCCAGACCCAGCAAGCTTCAAAGCTGTTGAATTTAGTGTGTTACAAGGTGTTATTTTCAGAATGGTGATCTGAGAGCTGTGTGGGAGGGTGAGGGACCCCTGCTGCTGTTGGTGCTTTTTTGGGGCTACCTGAAAAGAGAGACCAGACAAAATTAGGCAATCAAAAGCAGTTACATTTATTGAAGGTCTTCAGGTGCATTTAGGGCAGACAAAGCCCCCCCCAGGGGCTACACCCAAAATGGACAATGGGTCACAGGTTTTCACACATTTATAATTTTGGTTCATTTGCATATTGGGGGGTTCATCTCCCAATTACAGCTCCAGTTAATGAAGTCATTGACCCCAAGTTTGCTGCCCCCAACTCACTTTTGTTCCGTCTCTCAGGGCCTGAGGCAGTGAGGTGTCCTTGATTGCCAGACCTGCAGAGGAATTGTTGTGTCTGCCCAAAATGGGGAAGCAGCAGCTCACACTGCGTGTGGAGTTTGGAGTTATACACTAAAGAACTGCAGGATTACAAATACATGAAGAATATAAAAGCTGAAATCCTGAGGCATCATTGTCACCCCTTGCCTGTACCTGTGCTTTGGGGCTTTGCTTTCCCTAAGGGGGTTATTTTGGCTCCTGTTTTGTTCCCCAAGGTTTGCCCATGTGTATGGCTGTAAAATGTCCTAGAGATACTTTTAAAATTTCCTATAAATGGTGGGAAAGAAAGGGATTGGCTGCTTCTTTGGGCTTGGTCTCAAGTAAAACCCTTTTGGTTTTCACTGGTATTTTTGTTCCTAGATGCAAAGTTCATGTTTTATTAGTGTCCCAGTTGGAGCAGTTGAGATCAGGAAAGGCCAGGTGTGATGTTTGTTTTTTACAGGAAATACTCGTGTGATCAAGCAATCATCCCTGCAGAAATTCCAGGAGGAGATGGAGACTGTGATGAAGGATCCTTACAGGGTGATCATGAAGCAGAAGAAGCTGCCCATGTCCCTGTTCCACGACAGGATCAAACCACACGTGGGTATCCCTGACTGCAGCTGTGAACAGCTCTGCTGTCCCTGCTCAGCCTGGGAAATACTGGAAAACACTGCCTTCTGCAAGGGGCAGCTGCAGTGGATTCCTTGGGGAAGGATGGTTCTGATTCCCTGTCACTGTGGCCATCAAGTGTGAGGGCAAAGATTATTTAATAAAAATTCTCATTTTGCAATAGGAAATTACCCCAAAAATTCTTTCTGTGAGGGTGGGCAGGCCCTGGCACAAGGTGCCCAGAGCAGCTGTGGCTGCCCCAGCCCTGGCAGTGCCCAAGACCAGGTTTGGAGCCACCTGGGACAGTGGAAAGTGTCCCTGCCACGGCAGGGGTGGCACTGGATGGGCTTTAAGGTCCCTTCCAGCTCTAAGCCTTCTGTGATTCTGTGATAGGTGATGATACTGTCATATTATAATCTGATTTCTGTTAGGTTAATGTGCCAGCTGAAGTTCTAATGCCTCTAACAGCTTCTGGGCCTTTCCTGAGGCTGCTGCACCCTGCAGACACTCACAAGATGAATTTGAACTCAAGCACATGTGTTTTATCCTGTATGAGAAATTCTTCTTCATTCAGCCTTTATTTCTAGTACATCAAGTTTTAGATACTGCTGTTTTTTTCACTGTGTCCAAACCATTATTTTGGACTATTGGTAGCTGTTTTGTCATATGGAAACTTTGCAAGTTCATGTCATGAGAACATTATTTAAATTAGGGAAAAGGTTGTGTTAAAACATGCATTACAAAAACAAATTGCTGCTTTCAGCCATGGACTGTTTGCTGTTCCAAGACAAGCTGGCTTTCACTGCAAGCTTTAAAATCTAATTTTGATTGTAATTATCCCTGACAAAAATCTGAGAATTTGGCGAGATTTGTGCTCTTGTTAGAAAAACAAGCAGTGATCAAAGATAGCAGCTGAATTTTCATCACAGTGCTTGTAATTGCATTTGACACCATTTACGGTGGAAGAACTGAAGCATGGTTTGTTGGCAAGTGCAGAATGTTTTGTTGCTTATTAAGTATCCACTCTTGTGTTTCTGAAAGCTTGAAGTGGAAAACTCAAACATTGTTAAGGAAGTGCCTGTCACTTACAGGCTGCCAGGGCTTGTTGAACTTGGGGCTCTTTCCCTGTGTGTCACGAGAGATTGGAAAAAAATGGTGCTTGGGGTTTGTTTTTTTTTAACCAACCTGTTTTTCCTCAGACCTCCAGAGTTCACATTCTTGACACAGAAACATTTGAAACAACATTTGGCCCCAAAGCACAAAGGAAAAGACCAACTCTGTCTGCAAGTGATGTGCAGTCTCTGGTGGAGAATGCTGAGGCCTCGTCAGAGTCTTATGACCAGGGCAAGGACCGAGACCTGGTGACAGAGGACACTGGTGTAAGGTGACTGGAAAGGAAAATTATTCATTGTGTACATGTATGAAAAGTCAGCTTTGTTTTTAAAGAAGGCTCTGGTACTTCCATCAATGCTGTTACTGTGTGAGGAGCAAGGAAAAGGAGATTAGCTGAATGTGGGATTTTGGCTAAATACCAGCTGTTACTTGGGCTGTGTCCCCTCTTTTGTCTGTAAATGGATTAAGAGAAGATCCTGACTCTGTATCTGTGGTGCTGATGTTTCTGGTGATGTCTTCTAGGGATGAAGCACAAGAGGAAATCTTTAAGAAAGGACAGTCCAAAAGAATCTGGGGTGAGCTCTACAAGGTAAATGGCACTTGGAGTTTGCAGCAGTCACATCTGTCAGCCTTTACACAGTTAGGGGCTTCAGCACAGCACTGAAACAGCAACAATGACAAAAACTCAAAAAGAATAGATTTTAATTTCCAAATCTCTGCCTGACTGAGCTTGATTCTTGAGCTCTTGTCCTACAGGAACAAACATTCTTAAAATACATGATCTAGAAGAGGACTGGCAGAGTGAAGGTGTCAGTTTCTCTTGGATTCCTGGGTCTTCACCACAAGTAAAAGAGTCATGTTCCCTTAAGTTTCTTTAGGCTGAAAACATCTAGCATGTTGATGGGGTCATCTAGGGAGAGCTCTGACCCTCAATTCTCCATGAGCCACCATGGCTGCCAAAGAAATGGAGACTGAGTGAATTGGGGTGGTATGAGCACTTTGTGTGCTCTCAGTGACTCTTAGGTGTGAAATTTTTTGACTTTTTGCTCTGAATTTCTGAATGTAGCTTAAAACCTTTTCATTCGGATCTAAAAGGACTGGGAATGCTTGAGCAAAACAGATTTCAGTAAGAGGCTGCCAAAACTGCAGGAAAAAGCTGTGAAACAAATTCACTTGGCTTGAAACAAGTCATAAATGACAGCTCCCTGCTGTAGTTACTTCGTGGACTAACAGCAGGTTCCTGCTTGGTTGTGTGTTTCATATTGGTCCAGAAAAGATCCTTTATACCCTGATGCATTATGAAATGGGAGAAGGGAGTTGTTGCTGAATGGAGGATGAACACTGGGGGTTTGTGTGCTGCAGCACTTTAGTTTTCCCATTTGGGTGTAGTGGTTTCTTTCCTTGGTGCATAAGAACAGGTAAAAGTCATTCAACTGTCCAGGCTGAATTTGGAGGGGGTTTAGGGGAGGAGAGAGTAGAGCATCAGTGGATGTTAGTCTGAACTTCACTAGTCTGTGGGGAACTAGCAGTTTTTGAAGGATACAAGGTTTTTAAATTAATGATGTAGTTTCAAATATGAGTCGTTTTCATTTGGGGTGTACAAATATCTTGCTTTCTGCAAAATCCATTACTTCTGTGTGGTTTTTTTTTATTTTTCAGGTGATTGATTCATCAGATGTTGTTGTTCAAGTTCTTGACGCCCGAGATCCCATGGGCACTCGCTCCCCTCACGTGGAATCCTACCTTAAAAAGGAGAAGCCTTGGAAACATCTCATTTTTGTCCTGAACAAATGTGATCTCATTCCTACCTGGGCCACTGTAAGCACAGTCCTGCCTGTTATTCTGTGGACCTTCTTTGTTCCTGTTGTGGCTGTAGCTCTGTGCCAGTCCCCATGCTGGTCTGGAAGGGCGTACTGCAACTGGGGCGCTGGGAGTTCTCTGCTTGCCTGCAGTAAAAGTAACAATTACCATGTAAATCTGTCCAAGTTTGGCCAAGTTGAGCAACACACGCCAGCCACAAATTCCCTACTTCCTCTGTCTGGATTTAACAGTTCAGCTGTTGTCTCCAGAGTGTGCTAAATGTTAGTCTGCCTAGGATCCATATCCACCCCAGCTGGTTTGCTTTATGTCATTAAACTAATGAGTTTTAGCTAGCAGTGAAGGCGTTTTTGGGAAATTGTTTGTCTTTAATACAAACAATACTCAGAGCTTTTAGCTGTTGGGCTGGGGAAGTGCTTCAAAGGTTCTTCCCTAGCAATGTTCATGTTGCAGTTGTGAGCCCAGTGCAGAGGCTGTGTCCTCCTCTCTGAGCAGAGTGTCACTGTCCAGCCCCAATCTCTAACCCAGTCCTCTTTGCCTCTCCAGAAGCGTTGGGTTACTGTCCTTTCCCAGGAGTATCCAACACTTGCTTTCCATGCCAGCCTCACAAACCCATTTGGCAAAGGTGCCTTCATCCAGCTCCTCAGGCAGTTTGGAAAGGTACAAAACAATTTTGGGGATCTGTGGTTGATTTGGGGAGGTTACTGTGTGTGGTCTTTTGCTTTGTTAGCATTTGGGGTTCAGGACTGCAGTGGTAATTCTGTCCCTCACTCCAAGATGTCAAAGGATCTGTTATTTCTCACCAGTTACACTCTGACAAGAAGCAGATCAGTGTGGGATTCATTGGTTACCCCAACGTTGGCAAGAGCTCAGTGATCAATACCCTGAGGTCCAAGAAGGTCTGCAGTGTGGCCCCCATTGCAGGGGAAACAAAGGTAGGAACATCCCAGTGCTAAAGACACAAATGTGCTCATGTGAAACAGCCTAATGACCTTGTCAGGTCCTGCAGTGACCTGCACAGGTTGTGTGACCCTGAAGAGGGGCTCATGGGCAGTCCCTGCTCTGGCAGCATTCCCAAATTCCCACCCTGCTGTACTGCAGGGCTGTGATGGGAATGCTCAGCTGCCCTCCCTCCCTGATCCAAATGCTGGGTCAGTGTCTTGGTTTGGAAAGACAGGAGTCTGCTAAGGAAGGCAGGAGCCTCCCCTGAAATGGAGAATGTAAACCCT
>JAWMQZ010000088.1:2902041-2925061 GCA_035584835.1 Tangara arthus
TGTAGGCACAGGCTCTGTCACCCATGACCCTGGACTGCTGTAACCTCTTGGATGGAATAAACTGCATTTTGGAGAGCAACCTCAAGTCCCACATCTCTCATTTCAGCTCTTACAGTGGCGCTCAACGTTCGGCACCATTAGTAAGAGCCTAAATGAGGGATGCAGGACTCCAGGCCTGCCTGCAGCTGGAGCTGACAGCTGTAGGCACAGCTCTGTCACCCAAGACCCTGGACTGCTGTAACCTCTTGGATATAATAAACTGCATTTTGGAGAGCAGCCTGGAGTCCCACATCTCTCATTCAAGCTCTTACAGCAAGGAAATCTGCTTACACCCCGTGGCCTTCAGACCCTTTAGCGCAGGCGGCTCACCCTTTTCTCCAGGTGGGCCTTGCCCTGCTCGGCCTGCAGCGCCTTGCGCACGCCGAAGGCCACGCTGCTCTCGTAGAGCGCCTGGTACGCCGACAGCGTCAGCTGCAGCTCGTCCCGCACGCGCAGCAGCAGCAGCCCCCGCTCCGCGCAGCTCACCGTGGTCTGCCGGATCAGCTCGTCTGCAAGGCAGGAGGGACAGAGCCTGCAGTGCCTCTGCCAGGGACACGGCCGCTCGTCTCGCTGCCGCGCTGGTTTTTGAAGATTTTCTAAGCGTTCTGGTGTTTATGTTCCTGTAATGAACTTTCTCGCACGCTTTGTGTAAATAACTTGTTGTTTTGCAGTGTTTTATGGAGGAGGAGGAATTTGATGGGCTGTTGGTTTGTGCAGTGTCATTGGAGAGGTGGCAATTTCACCCTCCAATCCACTGTCACAGCTAAGAGGGTAACTAGGAGGATTTAAGGCTGTTTTCCACGTGCAGGCATCCCCTCACCTTTGGGAGCCCACACTGCAGAGTGTGTAACACACACACAGCTATAAATAACTTTAAATAAACTCCGTTGAAGTGCAACTGAGAGGGTATTTATGAGGATTTAAGGCTGCTTTTCACGTGCAGGCAACCATTCACTTTTGGGAGCCCATACTGTAGAATGTGTAACACACAGAGCTATAAGTTACTTTAAATAAACTCGGTTGAAGTGCAGCTAAGAGGGTAACTAGGAGGATTTAAAGCTGTTTTTCACGTGCAGGCAACCCCTCACCTTTGGGAGCCCAGCACTGTGTCATTAGAGTGTGTAACACACACAGAGCTATAAGTAAATAAACTGGGTTGAAGTGCAGCTAACAGGGCAACTACAAGGATTTAAAGCTGTTTTTCACAGGCAACCCCTCACCTTTGGGAGCCCACACTGTAGAGTGTGTAACACACACACAGCTATAAGTAACTTTAGATAAATTTAGTTGAAGTGAAACTTAGAAGATAACTACGAGGATTTAAGGCTGTTTTTCACATGCAGGCATCCCCTCACCTTTGGGAGCCCAGCACTGTGTGATTAGAGTGTGTAACACACACAGAGCTATAAGTTACTTTAAATAAACGTAGTTGAACTGAAACTAAGAGGATAACAACGAAGATTCAAGGCTGTTTTTCACGTGCAGGCTGTCCCCAGGGTGAGAGCCGTGCCGGGCACTGACCGAAGCACTGCGTGTAGAGCTCCCTGCGCACGGGGCACAGCCCGGTCTCCCGCGCCTGCCGCTGCTGCAGCTGCCGGTCCAGCTGTTCCTGCAGCTGCACGACGTCGCGGCGGGTGCTGGGCGCGGTGGACACCTCCTGCACCCAGAGCTTCTGCGCCTCCTCCCACTCCCTGCCAGACAAGCACCGGCCGTTACCGGAGGCACCGGGCGCCCCCCGGGCACCGCCGGCCCCGGCCCGGCCTCGCTCACCGCGGCGGCAGGATGAGGTTCAGGAGCTCCTGCGGCTGCTGCGTGGCGGAGAAGCCGGCGGGGGTGCGCGGGGCCTGACCCTGCGGGAACACGACAGCACAGCGCCGTAGGAGCGGGCAGGGCACCGCGGCACGCCCGGCCGCCGGCCCGCTCAGCCCCGGCGGAGCGCGGTGCCCCCCTGCGTGCCCCGTGGGCGCTCACCGCCGTGGTGGGCCTGTCTCCTCGGCGGGACACCAGCACGGGCGGGCAGTACCGCAGCAGCGACTCCGGCGGCGCCGCCATGGCGGCCGCGGCACTGTCACCATGGCGACCGCGCCGCGCACCAACGCCCGGGCGGAAGCGCTGGCGGACCGGAAGTGCCGGCGGGCCGGAAGTGGCGGCACTTCCGTCGGGACGGGCGCCATGGAGGCCGCGGCGGAGGAGCGGCGGAGAGAGCGGCGGCGGCGGCGGGAGGTGGCGGTGAAGGCCGAGCGGCGCAGCCCCCGGCGCAGTCCGTCGCCGCCGAGCGAGGAGCGGCGGGGCCCGGCAGCGTCGCGCGCGGGCAGCAGGTGAGGAGGCCCAACCGCTCGACCCCGCCGCGCTCGGCCCGGCCCCGCCGCTCAACCCCTCCCGTTGTTCCCCAGGTCGCCCCGGCGGAGGAGCAGGTCCGGGAGGAGGAGCCGCTCCCCGCGAGGCAGGAGGAGCCGCAGCCACAGCCCGCACCACGGCGCCGTGAGGGTGAAGCAGGTGAGCGGGGCTGTCGGTACAGCGGGGCCCGGCGGGCGCGGCTCCCGGGGACTCGGCCGTGGCGGGCACAGAAGGCGCCTCTTCATTTGTCGGTTCAGACTGGGCCCTGCGCGGTGTCCCGTGAGCAGAGGCGGGATCTGGGCGAGTCAGGAGCTCCCGCTGCCCAGCTCGGGCTGTGCCAGCCGTGCGGGGAGCTGCTGTCGGAGCCCTGCTGGTGCCACAGCCCAGACGACCCTGGCAGCTGCGTCCTTTACAGGCGTCCCTGGGAGCTGCGTCCTTTCCCCAGAGCAGGCTACACTGCCTCTTTCTGATGCTTTATTCCATGCAAATTGCGGGAACCCAAGTAGTTTGGCAGGGAAATCTGTTCCACGTGGTGTCAGAGCTGCACCCCAGCAAGATGGCAACCCCCTTTCTGCATCCTCTGTAAATATTCCTCTATGTCTGCATCGATGCCATTCGCAGTGTCACCAATGGTGGGTTCAGCCGCTGCACCCTCATTTCCCCTGTGTGCACAACCACGGGTGTTCCTCCCCATGCCTCAGATCAGAGGGAGGGACATCCCAATATGTGTTTTCCCAGTGTGTGGGATTGGGATTTTCTAAAAGGCTGAGGCAGATGAGCTGCTGTTTAGTTCATGTTTTTATGGTTTAAAAGTTCATGTTTTTACAGGTTAAAAAGTTACAAGACCCTTAGTTATAAGCCATCTTCCAGTACCAGTGAGAGCTCGGGACTGGCAGGAGTTTGGAAGGAATTTAAAATTATTTTTGAATTGGTTTTGATAATGCAGTTGGTTTTTTTTACATAAGTAAGAAAAGTGAGTTTAGTTTGTACTTGTAAGTATAGGTTAAAAAGTTACAAGACTCTTAGTTATAAGCTGTCTTCCAGTACGGGTGAGAGTTTGGGACTGGCAGGAGTTTGGAAGGAATTGAAGATGATTTTTGAATTGTTTTTGTTAATGCAGTTGTTTTTTGGTTTTTTTGCATAGATAAGTGAGTTTAGTTCATATTTTTACAGTATAGGTTAAAAAGTTACAAGTTCTACTTAGTTATAAGCTGCTGATTTTCTAAAAGGCCGAGGTGTAGCTGAGCTGCTCTTTGACTCTGGTTGTCCCTTCCAGGAGCGGGAGGATCACTGTGGCAGGGGCAAGGAGGAGAGGAAGCAGAGGCACCCAGCAGAGCAGGAGCAGCGGCGGGAGCGGGACAGGAGCGGGGACAGGGACAGGCACAAGGAGCACGCAGACAGGAGGAAGAACCCCGGTGACCGGTCGGGAGCTCGCAGCCACGATCGGGACGCGCAGAACCTGCGGGAGCAGCAGGCGGAGAGGGAGCTGCACAACGAGAGGAGGCGAGAGCACCGGCAGGGCGAGCCCAACGCAGAGCCCTGGCAGGCGGAGAGCAAACAGAAAGAAAAACCCGCCGCCAACAAGGAGAAACCGAGCTTCGAGCTGTCGGGGGCGCTGCTGGAGGACAGCAACACCTTCCGGGGCGTGGTGATCAAGTACAGCGAGCCGCCCGAGGCGCGCATCCCCAAGACGCGCTGGCGCCTGTATCCCTTCAAGAACGACGAGTTCCTGCCCGTGATGTACATCCACAGGCAGAGCGCTTACCTGCTGGGCCGGCACCGCCGCATCGCCGACATCCCCATCGACCACCCCTCCTGCTCCAAGCAGCACGCCGTCTTCCAGTACCGGTGAGGCTCGGCGGTGGGAGGAGCTTGGAAGGAATTTAAGGGTTTTGAATTGGTTTTGATAATGCAGTTTTTTTTGGGTTTTTTTTTTAAGAAAGTTTAGTTCATGTTTTTACAGCATAGGTTAAAAAGTTACAAGTTAATACTTGGTTGTAAACTGTCTTCCAGTACTCGGGAAGAGCTCGGGGAGAGCTCAGGAGTGGGAGGAGCTTTGAAGAAATTTAAGATTATTTTTAATTAGTTTTGATAATGCAGTTTCTTGTTTGGTTTTTTGCATAGATAAGAGAGTTTAGTTCATGTTTTTACAGTATAGTTAAAAAGTTGCAAGTTATACTTAGTTATAAGCCATCTTCCAGTATCAGTGAGAGCTTGGGAGTGGGAGGGGTTTTGCAGGAATTGAAGATGATTTTTGAATTGGTTTTGATAATTCAGTTGGTTATTTTTCCTACATAAGTAAGAAAAGTGAGTTTAGTTCATGTTTTTACAGTATAGGTTAAAAAGTTACAAGGCTCCTACTTATAAGCCGTCTTCCAGTACTGGTGAGAGCTCAGGGACTGGCAGGGGTTTTGAAGGAATTTAAGATGAGATTTTTAAATTTGTTTTGATAATTCAGTTGGTTATTTTTCCTACATAAGTAAGAAAAGTGAGTTTAGTTCATGTTTGTAAGTATAGGTTAAGAAGTTACAAGGCTCCTAGTTATAAGCCGTCTTCCAGTACTGGTGAGAGCTTGGGAACTGGCAGGAGTTTGGAAGGAACTAAAATTATTTTTAATCTGTTTTGATAATGCAGGTTTGTGGGTTTTTTCTACATAAGTAGGCAAAAAATGAGTTTAGTTTGTGTTTGTAAGTGTGGGTTAAAAAGTTACAAGTTACACTTAGTTATAAGTTGTCTTCCAGTACCAGTGAGACTCAGGAGTGGGAGGAGTTTGGAAGGAATTTAAGGTTTTTTAATTGCTTTTGATAATGCAGGGTTGTTTTGTTATGTTTTTTCTTACATAGGTAAGTGCGTTTAGTTCACATTTTTACAGCATAGGTTAAAAGTTACAAGACTCTCAGTTATAAGCCATCTCCCAGTACCGGTGGAACCCCACCTCCCCGCAGAGCACAGTTTCTGCCTCTGCTGCTTTAGGAACACGTTTGCAGTGTCTCTGGTGGCTCAGCAGTGTTTTTTGTTGCAGGCTGGTGGAGTACACCCGAGCTGACGGCACCGTGGGCCGCAGGGTGAGGCCCTACATCATCGACCTGGGCTCGGGGAACGGCACCTTCCTCAACAACCAGCGCATCGAGCCCCAGCGCTACTACGAACTGAAGGAGAAGGACGTGCTCAAGTTCGGCTTCAGCAGCAGGGAGTACGTGCTGCTCCACGAGTCCTCAGACAAATCTGAGGCCAACACCAAGGACGATGATGAGGATGAGGAGAAGGAGGAGGAGTCTGACAGTTAACGGATGAGGGAGAAGCTGGGGAGAGGCAGAGGAGGGAAACTCCTTGCGGTCGAACGGGACTGGGATGTGAACACGGAGCATTGCAGCACTGATGCCTCTTGTTGCCTTAAAGTCCTTTCTCTGTTGCTGGTCTGTTCCCATAGTTTGTTTTGGGGGCTTTGCTCGTTGTTTGTGTTTGATAGTTTTGCATATCAGGAAATACAGCTTTATTTTTATTTTATTTTTCTCCCAAGAAGCCGAAGAGCACCTGGATGTGAAAACTCTTGGTGCTGGAAACCCTCCACAGATGTTGCCAGACTCTTCCAGCAAACCATGTCAAAAACAGACAGCATCTGGAAAATTATTTTTATGGTTTGTTTTGTTATAGCCCTTTGAAAATGCTACAGACTGAAAGGTTAGTTAGAGAGTACCTGATGCACGTCCTTTTCCGTAGTTTGCCAAATTCCTCTGCCTCTTGGGAGTTCTGACAGCAGAATTTACCTGGAGCACTGCTAAAATGGCAGAAATGTGGCAAAGATCCTCATGTATTTGTATGTTTTTGGTATTTAATTTGTCTCATGGTGACTGAGGGATGGGCATTTCACTGGAATTCTGCCTGGAAATCACAGGGGAATGTGAAGCAGAAGTTAAACAGTTCCTGGAATTTCAGGTGATGAGACTGTGACCCAAGTTCCCTGTTCCCATACATGATGCTGAAACTGTCCTGGATGTGGAGTGTCTGGGTTGTAAACTAGAACCCTTATTTCTGACCCCACCCCAGGGTTTGTTTGTGTCAGACAGAAACACCTTTGATAGGGTGACATGTTTTAACCAGTTTGCACTATTTAAGTTCTCTTTTTATAAAAACTTACCCAAGTCCGTTGTTTAACAGTGAAGAAGTCAGTGTTTAGGGAGAGAAGCACCAGTCCCACTCACTGGGAGGTGCAGAGTTTTTGGTGTCTCTCCACCGTTGCTTTATGTTCAATGTGTGTGTCCCACACGTCACTGACTCACCTGGCTGTTTGTGGTCTCACCTGTTCGTCCCTGCTGTGTACAGACTGTACACAAAGGTGCTTGTTGTACACATGGATAGTGTAAATATGGGGCATTGCTGTGGGGTTTCAGATGGGTAGGATGGGGTTTGAGCAGGAGGAGCTCCTTTATATCTACTCCAAGGGTTTTTAAATAAACAATTTGTAAATTTAACCTTGCTTGCTTTCAGTTGTAATATTTTTCTAGCATCCTTTTTTCTTTTTTCCTCAGAAGACTCGAAGTTTCAGTACTTGTTTCTATAATAAAGAAACCAAATAAGTTCAAAACTGCACAGTTTGTATCCTGGAGAAGCTGTGAGCACAGGAGGTTTGTATCACTCCCCTTTCTCACCTCAGGGTGGCTCGTTCTGTGTCCCCTGGCAGGGTTCTCACAGGAATGGGAAGTGACAGAATTGCTGTACTGCAAAAGGGCAAAGTGGCCCCCAGTTTCACTGCAGAGGATCAGAGTGACACAGTTTAATAGGATCACAGAAGGGTTTGGGTTGGAGGTGTCAGGAAAATTAATCCACAAACACCTGAGGTTTGTGTCCAAGAAGGAGACAGAGGAGTCCTGGAGCTTTATTCCAATAAAGGGAGAGGCCATGGGGCATTTCCCATGGGGTCTCTCAAACTGTTAGAAGGCACAGCCTCCTTTTTATCCCAATTTCCCAGCTGCATTTCCCTTCTCTTTCCCCACTGACTGAGGTACTCGAGAGGTACAAACTTCCCAGAACACCTAATAGAGACCCCCTTCTAATGTATATCCCCCTTTTTATTTTCCTTGTGCCAATCAGTGGAATTCCTATGGAATCTGTGCTTCTTCCCATTGTTTCTTTCGTCTCTCAGTATCCAGTTTTATTTATCAGCAGGCCTACAGTTTGTCTGTAAAGACAAATCCCTCTCATTCCGTTTATCAATCAGCGGAATCCTTCCTATTGTTTCTTAAATTTCTCAGTATCCAGTTTTATTTATCAGTAGACCTACAGTAGATGTGTAAAGACAAATCTTTCTCATTCCATTCATCAATCAGTGGAATCTTTCCTGTTATTTCTTTCATCTCTCAATATCCAATTTTATTTATTAGCAGACCTACAGTTTGTTCGTAAAGACAAATCCCTCTCAAAATGGAATAATTTATCAATTAGTGGAATCCTTCCCATTATTTCTTTTATCTCTCAGTGCTGGTTTTATCTACTAGCAGACCCACAGGTTGTTTGTAACAAATCCCTCTCATTCCATTTATCAATCAGTGGAATCCTTCCCATTGCTTCTATTTCCTCTCAGCGCTGGTTTTATCTGCCTGCAGCTTGTTTGTAAAGACAAACCCCTCATTCCTTTCAGAGTGACTCTAAAGACCACAGACTCGGGGGATATCTGAATTTTTAGCAGAATTTTTAGCAGCAGAACCACAGAATGCTCCAACCCTTGGGGCTGTCCCGGTGTTGCTGTCACCGAGCCCGGGTCCTGCCGACCAAGCTACCCCAGGGTATTGCGTTTAGTGACGGGATTTTGGTCCATGCAGTTGTTAGGGCAGAAAGCTTTAGGACTTTTGATTGTGTTCAGGGTGAGGAAAAAACGGTTGCAGTTACTATAGTGTATAGATTGAAGTTGAGGAGGGTAAGTTTAGGGTTGTAGATGATAATGAGGTGGGAGATGGAAGAAGAAGCTAGGATTTTTCGGATTTGTGTTTGGTTGAGCCCTGTTCATCCTCCCAGGGCTGCTGAGGGGATAGCCAGGTAGAAGTTGAGGAGGGTAAGTTTAGGGTTGTAGATGATAATGATTGCTATTCAGCCTAGGTGGGAGATGGGAGAAGAAGCTAGCATTTTTCGGATTTGTGTTTGGTTGAGCCCTATTCATCCTCCCGGGGCTGCAGAGAGGATAATCAGGATAATTAGGAGTGTAGGGTTTAATGAGGGCGAGGTTATCGCCCCGCCCCGCCCGCCTCACCAGCGCCCCTGGCGGCCGCCGCCGGCACCGCCCCGCCCCGCCCGCGCAGGCCGCGCCGCCATGGCCGCGCTGCACGCCAAGGCCGGCGGGCCCCCTCAGATCCCCGACACCCGCCGGGAGCTCGCCGAGCTGGTGAAACGCAAGCAGGAGCTGGCGGTGAGCGCCGGGGAAGGGCTCGGTGCTGTGCGGGTGGTGGCGGAGCGGCTGGGGGAGCGGCGGGGCCGGAGCGGAGCGGCCCGGCCTGCTCCATGCGCGGCGGTGTTCCCGGCAGGAGACGCTGGCAAACCTGGAGCGGCAGATCTACGCCTTCGAGGGCAGCTACCTGGAGGACACGCAGATGTACGGCAACATCATCCGCGGCTGGGATCGCTATCTCACCAACCAGAAGTGAGTGAGGGGCGGAGGAGGCGCTGCCCGTCCGCTCGGGCCCCCCGCCCGCCCGGCCCCGCCATCGCGCCTGTCTCTGTTGCAGGAACTCCAACAGCAAAAACGACCGCAGGAACCGCAAGTTCAAGGAGGCCGAGAGGCTCTTCAGCAAGTCCTCGGTCACCTCAGCAGCGGTGAGTGCTGGGTTGAGCCCTGACCCCATAACCGTCCCTGTGCCCACCCCTCTCCTCGTCCCTGTCCTCATCCTTGTATCCATTCCTGTCCCTTTCCTTGTCTTCAGTCCTGTTCCTCTTTTATCCCCATCCCGTCCCTTTCCTTGTCCCCATTCCTGTTCCTGTTTTATCCCCATCCCATTCCTTTCCTTGTTCCCATTCCTGTTCCTGTTTTATCCCCATCCCATCCCATCCCCGCCCCACCCAAACCCACCCCAACCAACCCAGTCCCTTGGTGCCTCAGTCCTGCTATGATCACCTGCAGAATGACTTCCCCATTTGAAATCCCATTCCTACCCTGGCTCCCTGCCCTAAGCATCCCCATTCCACCCTGCAGCCTCCTCCAGAGCCCCTTTCCGAGTGTTTGGGGGTGGCAGGGTGCCTGTCCCTGGTGTCACTGCTGTCCCCTGGCTTTGTCTCTGCCCCAGACCCCCGGTGCCACATGGGGCACTTCAGAGGGACGTGTCTTTGTGACCTGGGAAGTGAATCCATGCTTGCCTTGACTTCCCATTTGTTTTGCAGGCTGTCAGTGCATTAGCTGGAGTGCAGGACCAGCTCATTGAGAAGCGTAAGTCCCTTTGTCATTTTTCTCTGAACTGGGGAAGAATTACATACTCCCCACCGTTCAGCCCTGTCTCAGGTTGGGGTCTGGCTCCCCAGCCCCTGTGTCTGCTGCCCTCAGGCTGCTCCTGGCTTCCCAAGTTCCTTCCAGACTCAGAGGGCTTTGTTGTGTGTGAAAGGGATTGAAATTGCTTTGGTGCTCTGTGGAGGAAGAGGCTGGAGGAGATGAAGCCCTGCATCACTGTAGATGTGTCAGGCACAGGAGGCCTGGGGAGGTCCCACTCACCTCCAGGACACTGAGAAACCTTTTTTGTGACCAGCACCAAATAGGATGTGGTTCCTCAGAGCTGGGGAGCAGCTTCCTGTCCATCCTGCAGAGCTGTTTCCCAGGCTCTGTGATTCACCTGCTGCTGCAGGTGCCTCTGCTGCTGTTCTGGGGTTGTTTCTCCCACTCAGGGCTGTGCCAGGAGCTCACCCTGGTGCTCACCTGGCTTTGTCCTGCTCTAGGGGAGCCGGGCAGTGGCACAGAGAGTGACACTTCTCCAGACTTCCACAACCAGGAGAATGAGCCCAACCAGGAGGATGCTGAAGAGCTGGATGGCTCCGTGCAGGGTGTGAAGCCCCAGAAAGCTGCTTCCTCCACTTCCTCTGGGAGCCACCACAGCAGCCACAAAAAGAGAAAGAACAAAAACAGACACAGGTCAGTGGGACCAGCAGCCTGCTCACCACACCTGGACAGTTGGCTGGGGCTGGATTGAATTTATTGCCTGAGGGGAAGCAGTAACACGTTGGCATAACCAACAGGCAGCTGGGGTCAGTTCTTTGGGGGGTTTTCCTGGTTTTGGAAGAGGAGGGGAGAGTGCTGAGGAGGTTAAACAAGCAGCACAGGGTGCTCACTCCAGCTATGGAACAGCTGGGCAGCTTCTCCAGCTCTCTCATCTCTCCAGGATAAAGCTTGTTCCTTCCAGCAGGTCCTGACCTCCTGAGCTTGCTGCTTGGTTTCTGCAGAGCCCATGAGGACAGGAATGTTAGTGCTTGCTTTGAGGGAGGGTGGAAAGCCATTGGGAATGTTTTTGGGGTTTTGGGCACTCCCTGTGTCTGGATTTCCAGTCCAGCCCCTTCCAGCTCTCACATCCCATCCGAGTCTCAGTGCTGGCATAGAGGAGTTGCTGTGTCACCTTCACCTCAGAGTGTTTGTTATTAAACTGACCTGAAATTCACGTGGAACAGATTCCTTGAACTCTTTTCTGGTTGGATTTACGTGTCCAGCTCTGCCCCTGAGGCATAACGAGGGCAGTGAGCTGGTCCCTGTGCCCTCAGCCAGGCTCTGGCAGTGACAGTGCCTGAGTCAGGTCCTGAGGGAGAAAAACGCTGGAGAGGAGACACTGCAGAGCTGTCTGGAAGGATTGCTGAAGCTGGGGCCTAAGGATTTCATAGAAGTAATGGAGCTTTTAAAACTTGAGAGTTTTAAAATCTCTCTCAGAGCCAGTCTGTGCTGGCTCTGAGCTGTTGGCTCTGCCTAGGGCCAGGCTCTCCTCTTTAAGGGACCTGCCATGCAATTAGAGAAAGGGTTTGAAGTGGTAAAATTTACAAGGGGGGTTGGGGACAGTTGGGGTGGGGACATGAGGTAGGTACAATGCTTGAAAAATGCTTAACTCCTTTTTTGCCTTCATTAAGTGTTGAGTCATGAGCATGTCTTTAATTCTTAGGTCAGAATTTCCTTCCTGCAGCAGCCTGAATTGGGCAAATGTCCAAAAGGACTGGATGTCCCTTTGGTTCCCCATGAGCTGGGAATCCAAAGAAGTTCAAATCTCTTTTTTTGCCTGTAGATATTTGGAAGAAGTTCAGGAATAACACAAGAAACTACATCCGTGAACAAGTCCAGAGAAACAACCTGTAAAACTGAAGTTCAGCTTAAGGAAACTGCCATTTCAAACAAATTATAAAATATTCTCCCTGGACAAACCATGGCCAACAACATGGTGGGGTGCAGGGCAGGTGCTGGAACTGACACAAATCTCTTTGCCCTGGTCCATGACCCGGACTTTAGGGACAGGAGCTGGGGGGAAGCTGCCCCCCAACAGGTTGTGTGGCTCTGGGTTCCTTCACATCCCCCCTGTGCAGCTTTGGCTGGACAGAGGAGCCCTGCCCTGCTCACCTGTGGCAGCTTCTGTGTTCCCAGGCCCCTTCAGACACTCCGAGGGGCTCAGCGAGGCAGGAACTGACTGTTTGTAATGCTTAGCAGGGCCAGATAGAGAATTAAAAACCATAAAAAGATCATTAAATTTGTCTGTAATAAAAGCTCTGTTAAAATTGTGATGGCTGTTACTGAGTATCCCCTAAATTTTGGCAGACAAGACCAAACAATTCTCGAATATGTTTAGGTTAAAAACACCTCAGCAGCGACGTGCAGCGAGTGCATTCCAGGCCCTGCAACCACACAGGTGCTCCAGCCAGACCTGTGGGTCTGTCCCCTGAGGGGTCTGGCATGACAAAAGAGAAAAATAAAAAAAAATGTTGGCTTTTCTCTTCATCCAGAAGCTTTTCCTCTTGCCAGTACGACTCTGGGTTGTGCTGCCCCGTTCTGGGAGGTGCTGGGGAAGGGCCCTGCAGGAGCCTCGCTGCCTTCCCCTCTGGGACCTTTGGGTCCAGGTGCACACAGGGCCTCAGGTGTGGCTGCAGAGGCTCTGCTGTCCCTCTGCTCCCTGCCACACCACAGCAAGGCCAGGCTGGAGATGATTTTCTGTGTGCTTGGCTGGGTTTGAGGGAACCCGGTGCTGTTTTCTCTTAGTGCAGTCCTGGAATGGGATTCCATGATCATTCCTGCCAGCTGTGGTCACAGCTGTGTCTGGAGGCCACTTGTTTGGGGGGTGGGACAGTCCCCACAGTGCTCAGCTCTGGCCCAAGGTCCCTGGGCCACCACAGCTGGGGACAGCAGTGTTGGGGTGTGGGGGAGCAGCCCAGTGCGGGTTGGGCAGCAAGTTCTGTGTCGCCTCTGCCTGAAGCAGCTTTGCCTTGCCCTGGCAGCCCAGTCCCCTCCCCAGCTTCCTGACCCCTCACTTTGGTTTCCCAAGCCCTCGGGTTCCTGTCCTGCCCCTGGGTCTGGCAGCTGCCCCTCCTCCAGCTCCTAAAATCCCCTGTGTGACCCAACCCCACCTCTCTGCTAACACCTCTTGTTCCCAGAAATCCACTGGGGAGGGGGGCTCTGCGTTGCCAAGCCAGAGTGCTTTTTGTGTCCAGTCCTGGTTAAGATACCTGAAGAACTCGGTGGTGTTTGAACACTGGCTTTATTATTTATTTCATTTTATTTTTTTAGCAATCTCGCTAGGGTGGCTAATCAATTAATTGATTTAATTCATTAGTATATTAATTTCTATTGCTTTCTTCCTTTCAAATGCTGCCCCTCAGCCCGTCTGGCATGTTTGATTATGACTTTGAGTAAGTTTGACTTGAATTAGTACTTGTGCTGTGTTGTTAGTGTGTAGACACGATGTGCCTTTTGAGACCTCGCTAACCCCTAGTTTATCTGTTTAATTGTAGGTATGTATATTAGGTTAGGCTGGGAAGTATTTTTTAAAAACAGAAAAGCGTGATGGAGGTAACATTTTATTTAATAACTTCAGCAAATTATAAATTAACTTCACTCTTCTTTACCTTTCTGTTTCATATTTGAATAGATAAAACTTTTTAACTTTAAAACTTAGTATAAAAACTGATTCTTTTGGCTTTGCTGCTTAAGGAGATAAGTATAGACTTGGATATTTCCTTTTGGAAAAATGTACTTAACTCAGTAATTTTGGCTCATATAATCCCTGTCGTCCTAACTCTTCTCTCTATCCAAGTAAATAACTCTCACGCTATGTCTGGCTAATTACCTGTGGCATAGTTACACCTCTGGCAGATTAAATTAACATAAAGCATGCCTAGTTCCCCTTGTTCACTGCCTAAGTGCCCTGTGATTGATTGTGCCCCTTGATTAACTCTGTCTGGGAGTGGATGGAATCTGCTTTTTGGCAAATAATAACTCTGCTCTCCTGTGCTGCTCTCGTGCCCAGTAACCCTGGGAGCAGCCCCTGGCTCAGCCAGCTGGGAATGGATGGATTAACCATAGTCTCTGTCTAGCTGTGCCCTGTGCAGTAACTCTGGTGTTGGGTCAGGTATTGACATGGACGTTTCTCTTGTCTTTCCAACCACAGGATTGATCTCAAGTTAAACAAAAAGCCAAGAGCCGTAAGTATCCGTGCTCTGTCTGTGTTTTCATTGCTCACTGGTAGGGCTGGCTGACTCACAAGCTTTAAAAACCCTCCTGCTGCTGCTGCTGCTGTCATTTGAGTTCTTATTGTCATGGTTGAGGAGTCGCAGTGTGAGGTCAGCATTGTCCCCTGGCTGTGGCAGCAGCTGAGCCCAGGTCACAGATAACTCCTGTGTGCTTCTCATGGAAAAAGCTGCTTTGCATCCTGTTACCTTGTCATGATCTGGAGCATCAAAAAGCATCTGGTTTGAGTTGATACTCAAGGTTGGCAGGGTCCTGCTTTTCAATGTTTAGCTACAAGAGAAAGATCTGTTCTGCCTGCAGCTAGTGGTGTGTGAGATGAGAGAGGACTAAGACCCCCCAGCTCCAAGAGCAGACTCGGAGGTGGGAAGGTGTTAATGTGCGTGTGCTGTCCTTTCTCTGCAGGACTACTAGAGCCATCAGTGCTGATGCTCCTGGGATTTAGGTCTGTGATTCCCCACTGAGAAGCCCTGAAGCAGGATGGCAGCTGCAGCAGGAGTGACTCACTCTTAAGGGACTTGGATGGGGGGAGGAAATCCTGGACCATGTACTTTGCATCATTTTTAAATCACCTGAGTTACAGGAGGACAAAGGTGGTGTAGTAGTTGTAGGAGTTCTGAATTCCTGACTGTTCTGTGCTTCCACCTTGGTCGGGAACTTGCTGAAAAGGCTGACACTGCTGCCCCCCTGTCACCTGCAGACCCACAGAGAGGCATTTCCTTTTCCACTAGAACAGGGCTAGGATTCAGTGTGTCCCATCCATGTTGTGAGACTTAAATTACTTTTGTTGCTGATATTTAGCTTTGCAGGTTTGGGTTTTTTTTGGTTTTGTTTTATTTTGTTGGTTTTGTTGTGCCTTTTTTTAAAGCTGAAGTGTATAGTTACAAGTTGCCTTTGAGTTTCTTTGTTTAGTCCGTGTAGTGGAAGGTTCTTCATTTTGTGGAGCAGCTTTTGATTCTTACTCAAGCAGAGAAGAAGGCAGTTTAACCCTTTTCTCTTTCATTTTAAACACCATCACCCAATATTCCTCAGTGCATTAGGTGCAGAAAGGGCCAGAGCTCAGAGCCAGCTCTTCACTGTCGCTGACTTTGGGTGGGTTCTCTTTTTAATACAAACCTCTGTCATTTGTACATAAACAATAAAAGTTCCATGTTTGTCTCTTCTCATGGTTTATTCAGTCCAAACTTTGACTCCTGCTGCTTTTTAGTGTCCACCTGCTTTATGGGCCTTGCTGGGATTCTTCCCCTTTGGCGCTGGGGCTGTTCCTTGTCCCGTGGCCCATGGGAGATTCTCTTGGTGCTTTCTCTCTTGGGGCAGCTGTTCCTAAGTTCTGCAGGGAGTGCCAGGCTCTGATCTCCAGCTGTGTTTGGCTGATCCTGCTGCAAGGCATGACTGGAATGTCCATGGTTCTGCTGGTGAGGGAATATTGCTGGCAGATCAGGATGAGGCAGCTGGATTGTCCCTGGAGAGGGACAGGAATCATGGCTGGGTGCTTCTCGCAGCAGCCACGTCAGAATCTTGTTGCTGCTCTTGAGCTGAGCTGTGGGGAATTGCTTTATCAGTGCTGGGATGTGTTTGTGTAACCCCTGCATGGGACAGGGGCCATGGGACAGGGCTGGCACTGAGTCCCCAGAGGGTGCACAGCCTGTGGAACAGCCAAGGGTTCGGGTGTTCTGCTGCACCTCTGCTCCCCTGGGTTTGGGGTCTTCCTCAGCTCTCTCCAGGCATTGGGACTGTGAGGGAGCAGAATTCTGCTTTGGGCTGTGGCTGATCTGGGGATCAAGGCAGCTCTGTGTTGGTTCCTGGAGGGAGCTGGCTTATCCTGCAGAGAGCTGGGACTGGTGGCTGCTCCTCCACGGGGGGGTCGGGATAGAGCAGCTTAAAGACCAAGCTGCAAAGCTGGCCTACTTCTGTGTTTTAAGCTACAGTTTAAGTACAGGGGGGTGGAAGATCTAGGAAACAGCACAAACTACAAAGCCTTGTTCCTCCACAGCTGGAAAAAAGAATTCTCAGCTTATGGTTTTGGTTCCCTGGCCTTGGTATGAAAACAGTTCTGCTGCTCTCCAAGCACGGATGGCTGGAGCACCTGGAGGTGGATTTCAGAGGATTTCAGAGGCTGAAGTCTCTGCTGCGCCTCTGCCCTCGAGGAAAGCTGCCAGACTGTTTTGGGTGGAACATTTTGGGTGAAGATGCAGCAAAGGGCTGCTGTAGCTCAGAGCCTGTGTGCAGGCAGGGTCAGCTCTGCATTCCCTGTGACACATTGTGGTGCTGCAGGGACAACGTGAAGTGCAGCCCTTCCTGCCTCTGGCCGTGTTTGTCACCGAAGGAGGGGACAGCCTGTTCTGCAGCCTGAGGGGGGCACATTGATGGGGCAGAAAGAGAAATGGCACACACCTGATTCAGTCAAAGGATCAGCTGTTCCCTGCTGGGTCCTGACTCCAGCAGTTGTGCCTAAAACTTCCATTTGACTTCTGAACACTTCTGTTTTACTTCCTAAAGAGCTTGAGTGACTAAAGACCCCCTGAGTGACTAAAGATCCCCAGAATGGCCACAGGAGTCAGAGGGAGCTGCACAGACCTCACCTGAAGGCTAATTAAAGCAAAAAGTAGTGGTTAGAAATACATCCTGAGTCCTTTGCTTGTGAAAGATGAATCCTGAGCCAAGGAAAGCACAGACGAGCAGCCCCTGTCCTCATGGACCCCAAAGGTGGAGCGTTAGGGAACCGCTAATCCCCGCACAGCCTCGTCACCAAGAGGATTAGGCAGGAGTTCATCTGGGGGCCGAGGGGCAGGAGGGGCGCGCCCGGATGGGTAAGGGGGCAGCGGGGGGGCAGCGGGGAGGGCAGCGGGGGTCCGCGTGTCCGCTCCCCTCTCGCTGTTCTGCTCACGGCGACCGGGACAGAGCCTGACTACCCTCGGTATCGCTGCTGGGCAGCCCCGGCCGAGGCTGAGCAGGTCCATGTCCGGCCCGCAGGTGCCATGGGCCGGCACCGAGCCCCGGCCGGGCCCTGCTGGACGCGGCTGCTGCGCGCCGGGGCCCGCCGGCTGCTGGAGCTCTGCGGGACGGCGCTGCGGGGGCTGCGGCGGCTCTGGAGCCTGGCCTGGGTCGGTACCGCACGGCCCCTTCCCCAGGGGGCTCCCCAAACCGCGGCCGGCTCCAAACGGGGCAGGGGCGCTGCTGGGGTGCAATCCCTGCACCGCTGCTGCTGCTGCAGGCTGGCGCGTGTTGCACTGGGGGCTGGAGGTGGGATGCAATACCTGCACTGCAGCTGCGGGTGTTGCAGCTGCCCGCCGCAACACCCGGTGCGGGAGCGGCACCCTCATCCCTTGCGGGCTGCTGGGCTCAAGGCGCTGCGCGGGTGCTGTTGTGCCCACCCGGAGCCCTGGGGACGCGGGGACAGCGCTCCAGGGCGGGTGCGAGCCCTCGTCTCGCCCAGGTGCTGCTGATGTGCTACAAGAGCTGCTGGGATGGCGCCTTCCAGGTGACCGAGGAGGTAACGCCCCGCTGGGAGAGCCCCGGGACAGCCGAGTCGGGTGACATGGCCTGCTGGGCGCCACCGGGGGGGCTCTGGTGCCAGGCGCCATCGGGCTCAGCTGCCCACGCACCTGCGAGCCCCCACTGTCCGTGTTGGCTTCCAGCTCGGCACAGCCCTGCAGCTTAGACTGGAGGGGAGCGAGGAGGAGGAGGAGGATGCGAACTCAGATGCTGCGTGGGAGCCCGGACAGACAGGTGGGTCCCTGGCCCGGGGGTGTCCCTGGGGCTGGCAGTGCCCCGGGGGGTGGCAGGAGCTGAGCTGTGCTGCCAGGGCAGTGGCGTGGCCAGGGCAGCGAGGCCGTGCTGGGCAGGCTGGAGGCGCTGGAGGCCGATGTCCGATTCCTGTGCACCGAGCTGGGAGCTGAGAAGCTGCTGTGGAGCTCCAGGTTCCTGGAGCTGCTGCGGGAACAGCAGAGCCTGCGCCAGCGGGTGAGTGCCCTGGGGGCGGGGGGACAGCCCCCACAGCCCCTGTGACCCCCCGGACCCTCACACCCTGCTGCAGCTGCAGGAGCTGCCCTGGAACAGTGCGGACAGCCCCGAGCTGCTGCGGGAAGCGGAGGACCAAAGTGCCAGTGGGAGTGATGGAGAGAGCGCAGAAGGTAGGGAATGGGAGTGGTGGAGGGACACAGGGAGGCAGTGGTGGGGAGGGGGAATGTGCTGAGCTCTGCTATGGGCCGTGTGGGCAACCCCCAGCTCCCACCTGTGTGACCGTGTTCACAGGGGTCCAAGGATGAGGGAAGAGACGAGGATCTGACTCCATGTTTCAGAAGGCTTGATTTATTATTTTATGATATATATTATATTGAAACTATACTAAAAGAATAGAAGGAAGGATTTCTTCAGAAGGCTGGCTAAGAATAGAATAGGAAGGAATGATAACAAAGGTTTGTGGCTCGAGCTCTCTGTCCAAGCCAGCTGATTGTGATTGGCCACTAATTACAAACATCCAATATGGGCCAATCACAGATCCACCTGTTGCATTCCACAGCAGCAGATAATCATTGTTTACATTCTGTTCCTGAGGCTTTTCAGCTTCTCAGGAGGAAAAATCCTAAGGAAAGGATTTTTCATAAAACATGTCTGCTCCAGGTGTGCTCCCTGGCCCACCTCTGTAGGGGCAGGGGTGCTGGCAAGGAGCCTGTGCTGGCTCCTCAGCCCCAGAGCTCCTGGGGAAAGCAGAGCAGGTCCCTTGTGAAGTTTGGGATCCTAGGCCTGCTCAGTGCTGCTGCACTTCCAGCTGGACCCTGCTGCCCGGAGGGTCTGAGCTCCTGGAGAGGCTGGGCTGGGTTCCTGAGGAGCTGAGGGGAAGGGAAGCAGGGTACAGGGGAGGGATGAGCCCTGTGTGCCTCTTTGTCGGTTCAAGGCTCCAGTTTGTACCTCGCCGGATGGGTCAGAGCTGTCGGGAGCTCTGTCCATCCTGTTTGGCGAGCCCCAGGAAGCCCCTCCGGCGTTCAGGGTGAGCCCTGGGCAATGTGCTGACTCGTGACTGGAGCGTCCACCCTGCTCAGGGGGTGACTCAGGAGCTGGGGATGCAGCTGGGAAGGAATCCCTGCTCGTGCTGGGGCAGATTTTGCAGCGTTTTCCTGCGAGGCACGGCAGGGACCCGATGAGAGCCGTCCTGTTCCCCGGCAGCGTCAGCAGCTCCACGCACCCAGCGCTCTGCCAACACGCCTGCCTTCCAAAATAAGCTGCTTCTGGCAGCGCACAGCCAGGATCTGGCTCGCAGCCCTGCTCTAGAGGGGGCCTGGAGCTGCCTCCCCCAACCTGTGCCTCCTGGCTGCTTCCCACCGTGCCACGCAGCATCCTCCCTCCTTCCCTCCCTCCCTTCTCCCTGGCACCGGGGACTCGGATTGCCCCGGCCCCATCCCCGAGCTCCTCCTCGCTTTTTTTGGCTTCTTTCCGGGCTGAGCGGGGCAAGAGAGGCGGGCGAAGGGGCTGAGCTCCTCTGTGCCTGCAGCAGCTTCCAGGAGCGGGCAGCGGCGCTGCCAGGAAGGATGTTACTCATCCCCCAAACATCCCCTGAACATCCCCTTCCCTGGCCGGCGGCCACGGGCGATGCTGCGGCCAGATGCGCCTGAGGTGGCCCCGGCTCGGGGATGTGCTGGGGAACCCCGATGCCACCGCAGCCTCGGGTGGGATGTGCCAGCCCCCGCCCGAGGGCAGCCCGCACCGAGCGGGCTTTTCCCCCTCCGGGCCGGACCGGGACGCGCGGAGGTGGCAGCGCTGGCCCGGGGGGTTTGAGGGGCTCGGCGCGGTGGGGACACCGGGGATGGAACCCGGGCTGGGGTCTCCGAGCGACCCCGGGGGCACCGGCTGGGAACGGGCACTGTCCCGTCCCGCCGGGGCGGCAGGGGGCAGCAGGAGCCCGGCGGAGCCGCCGAGCGGAGCCCCGGTGCCCCGGGCGGAGGAGCCCCCGGTACCCCGGCAGAAGAAGCCCCCGGTGTCGCCGGTGCCGGAGGAGCCCCGGTGTCCCGGCAGCGCCGCCGCCCCAGCCCCGGTGCCGCCCGCGCTGCCCGGCCCGGCCCGTCCTGCCGGGACCCTGCGTGGAGCCAGATGCTCCTCCAGCCTCTCTTCCTCTCCTCCTCCTCCTCCTCTGATCCCCCCAGCGCTGCCTCCCCCTCTCCCTTTAATCGACGTTTCCACCGAAACGCGCCGGTTCCACGGATTTCTTTGATCTCGCTGAGGGAAGAAGGGAGCGATAGAAGAAATTAAATCTGCGCAGGAGGAGGAAAGGGGAGAGGAAAACACTCTCGGGAGAGGCTGGTAAATGCCGCCTCTCTCTCTCCAGAGCAAGAAAGAACCTGTCCTCGCCCGTGCCTGTCCCGGGTCACCTGCGCTGGGCTCTGGGGATGCCCCCGGGCAGGGCAGGGGTTGGGTTGGCACCGCTGGCATGCGGGGAGCTGGCAGGCGAGCCCGGGGAAGCAGCCAGAGGCTACGAGCAGCAGTTTTGTTCGGTTCCCTTTGCCAGGGGCGGCGCGGAGCTGCCAGGGACGCCTCGCTTGGCTGCCGAGCCCCGGGCCCTGCGGGTGCCTGGCTCGTCCCACCGGACCTGGGGCAGCTCTGAGGGGTGAGGGGGCGCTCTGGATCCTTTCCTGTCACGCTCTTGCCATGGTATTTCTGCCGAACCAGGCTGCCGGTGGCTCCGGGGACGGCGGGGATCGCCCCGGTGCCACCGGGAGCGCTGCCTGGTGGGCACACACCGTGCTGTGGGAGCCAGATTGTGCCAAAGCTGGCACTCACCGTGCTAGGAGCCAGGTTGTGCCAAAGTTGAGCCTCCCCCTGCCCCCGTGCCCGTGCTGGGATGCACAGCCCTGCTGACGGATGCAATGGGATGGAGGAGCTGCTGGTGGGGACAGCAGAGGTGGCAGTGACAGGATTTTCCTCATCAGTGCTGGAACGGTGTGTCCCCACCCCTGCCAACATCCTGCAGCCCAGCCTGTCCCTAATCCCGTATCCTGAGTACCTGAGGCCTCCCCAGCACTGCACAGTGAGGGGCTGAACCTGGGGCAGGTCCTGCCAGGGGCCTTGCTGGGGTCCCTGCTCTCTTCTTCTGCCTTGGTCTCTCCACTCAGCCAGGCCCTCACGGGTGTCTCGGCCCCCTCAGCCCCATGCTGTAATGCTGGGAAGCAGAAGGGCAGGGGGGACAGGATTCCCAGGCTTGGAGAGAGGTTTAGAACAGAGATGGTGCCTCAGTCCAGCTCTAAACTGCTTTTTATTTTTTCTATTTTAATATTGTGCCTTAACATGACCTTGGCCAAATTATTTCCCCTCTGTTTGAGATTTATGGGCCTCTTCCAGAAATGATCTGTTCTGTCTACGAAAATAGACACGGTGCTGTTATTACATTTTAAAATATAATAAGGCTTGGGAGACTGCTCTCCTGCTGCTGCTCTCCCCAGCAGCTCCAGAGCACAAACCCCACTGGCTGCAGGTGTGGGGCAGTGAGAACAGGGGCATCATCAGGTCCAGAGCGGGGGAATCTCTCCCTGCCTGCCCTCAGCAGAATCGCGGGGCTGCCAGGGAGCAGACCGGGCAAAACGGGGCTGAACGAGCTGGGCTTCCTTAAGGATGGACCCTGATTCAGTAAAGGCAGCAGGACCTGGCTGGAAGCTGGAAAATCCCGCTCCAGCCCGAGGGGCCAGCACAGCCCATCACCCCAGGACTGCTCGGGGCAGGCTCGGGGCAGCCCTTGCACGGTCCTGCTCTATCTCAGAGGGTTTGCTGAGGTTGTGATTGTTATTGTTCTTCTCTTCCAGGGGCTGCAGGCAAGTTCCTGTCGTTCCTGCGGCTGAGGAGGGGCCCTGCTTCTCGCAGCCCGTCCCCTGCCGGTCCCGAGAGCCGAGCCACAGCCGGCAGCACCGCGGGGATGGAGCTGTGGGGAGCAGGAGAGCGCTGCTCGCCTGCTCCTGGATTAAGGTTAAACAGGGGGAGAGGCTCCTCACAGCTGCTGCTCCTCGAATGTTTTATTTCCTGCTCGGTGTAAGCCTGGATTGACCCGCAGCAGCAGCAGAAAATGTCCCGAGCAAGCAGCGATCTCCCCGAAAGGAGTCAAAGCAGCAGAAAATCCACGAGGAAACCCCGAGTGGGTTGTGCGCACCACGGGGAGCTCTGGGAGGAGGTGACAGCGCTGTTGTGGGGCTGCTGGGATGGAGACACGAGTGTCCCTTTCCCAATTCAGGTGTCTGCCCCTCCCAAAGAGCATGGGGTGATGGCGGGGAGCTGGGGGCTGTCAGAGCCCAGGAACAGCCCCGGCCCAGGAGCCTTTCCCAGAGCTCTGTCTGGCACAGGGATGCCGCCGCTCCCGCCATCACACGGCGCAGGGAATTCCCGGTGAGGCGGGACCTGCGGCCCGGGGAGGGATGCGTGGGTGGTGTCGGGTTCGTTTATTTTCTTAATTTAAAAAAAAAAAACCAACCAAAACAACAAAGGGGAGGGGGGGACGGACACGGAGCGAGACGCGACGACTTCTTGTGTTTACCACCAAAAAGCTGCCCGGGACAGCGGCTCCGGTGCGACCTCCCGGTTCCGTTTTGCGGGCAAAGCCGCGGTGCTGGAGTGCGGGGTTCGTGGGTCCGTGCAGTGCCGGGGATCCCGCGTGGGGCGGCGGGAGCGGCCTGAGCCCGGTCCCCTCCGGTCCCGCAAGGGTTAAACCGAGGCTCCGCCCCCTCATTCGCCGCTCGGCCTCCCTTGATTGACACCCGCGCGCCGGCCGGGTTTGGGCTGACCAATGGGGAGGCAGCTCCGCGTGCCCCACGTGGGGGCGGCCGCGCTGGGCGCGCTCCCATTGGCTGGCGGCGGGGGCGCCTGCCCGCACGGGCCAGGCCCCACGTGGAGCTGGCGCTCGCGCCCGGTCATTGATCGCGCTCCGCAGAGCGGCGGCCGCGCGGGCGGGGCGGGGCGGGGCGGGGCGGGGCGGGGGCTCGGCCCGGCTCG
>JAWMQZ010000088.1:2925161-2942274 GCA_035584835.1 Tangara arthus
TCTTGTGACTGACCAGAGAGTCCGAGACAGCTGGACTGTGATTGGCCATTAATTAAAAACAACCACATGAGACCAATTAAATATGCACCTGTTGCATTCCACAGCAGCAGATAATTATTGTTTACATTGCATTTCTGAGGCCTCTCAGCTTCTCAGGAGAAAAGACCCTAATGAAAGGATTTTTCATAAAATATGTCTGTGACACACCATCCCACCCCAGCCTCCCCCCACTGCCCTGGGGCAGCACCCAGCTCCTCCCCAGCACCTTCCCCTCCTCTCGTATGCAACACTGACTGCAGTTACTCCATTCCTGCAGTCCTGTCTCACAGGGAGGCTATGCTGCAGCAGCACTTTGGGGTACAGGCTGCAGAGCTGCTGCCATGCTCAGCACATCCCTTCCTCTCTACAGGAGAGCAGCAGGCCCAGCCTGGGGGAGCAGGGGGTGGATGCTGAACCTGCTCCCATCACTGCACCCCCACAATGGTGCACACACCCCATCCCCTGTCCCACAGCCTGCACAGGAACCTTCCCCATTCCTGCCTCTGGAAATGCTGTAAAATACTGGAACTGAGCTGGCCACATCCTGGAAACCCCCAAGGGGAAGAACCAGTGAGTTCAAGTGGAAGTTCAGGGAGCAAGGGCAGCACAGGGCAGCGGGGAGATGAGCAAGCCCTGGAGAGCAGACTGGCCTGCCTGGAGGAACCAGCCTCTCCTGAAGCTCAGCTCGAGGCTGCAGTGGCACTCAGCTGACAGGATGAGGGCTGGGAAGCCCCTGAGCACAGGAAACCTTCAGCAGGCCCATGTGTGACCTCCTTCCCTCCAACAGCCCAGAGGGCTGACACACAGATCTGACCCAGTTTGGCAAAACACCCAAAAGCAAACAGCCAGCATCACAGCAGGCTCTACGCCCAAGCCCCAGAAAGTGCTAAACCTGAGGATGCGCCCCAAAAACCCCACCTGAACAGCCCCAGCAGGGTTCCAAGGTGTGCAGGCAGGCAGCCCCACCACTCCTGGCACTGAGGAGTGTGTAGGGGAAAAAACGTGCAGCAGCAACAGTTCCAATCAGCATTCCCATACCCCAAATCTCTGGCACCACAGCGAGCTTGGGGAATGGGGACACAACACAGAACTTTGTGTGGATGAAGGAGAAGCTCAGAGCACAGCAGTGGGGTTGTGGCTGGGCTTGCTGGCTGTCCCAGCAGCACACACAGCAGTCTGGGGGAGAAACCCAGATCTGTGCTAGGGCCTGACCCTCCCAAACTACTCCATGTGCCCCAGGACTGTCACTGCAGTAAAACATCACAACCAAAGTCAGTCAGCTCCAACGCTTCCTCTCCTGGTTGTGATAATGAACCTCTGCACAATTCCTTTAATTGTCTCTCCGTGCAGCTTTGAGACACAAAACCAAACCCCTTTACACATCCTGTAAAACTCGAATTACCTATTGTCTTTTACAGGAACACCAGCCTTAAAATCTTGCAGCATTTTTCAACTACAGATCCCATTCAGGACAGCAGCAAACTCCTCACCTGGCTAAAGGTGTGCTCAGATCCCTGACACACCTCTCCATGCCCTCACAGAGCCACATGAGCTCTGTCACTGCAGTGACAGCCCCAGAGGCTTCCTCTCCCACAGTCAATAAAGACTTCAGACTGAGAGCTGCAGGTTTGTTTTGAAATGCAGCTGGTCCCTGGGAGCACCTGCCTCCCTGGTTTCTCATTAACTACAGAGTCACTGCCCTGTGGTAAATGAAGAGCACAAGTTTCAATACAGACCATAAAGTTATTTAACCAGCGAGATAAGAACATGCTGTGCTGCAGTGGAGCAGGTGGGAGGGGAAGATCCTTACTCCACAAGGTGAGCACTGATATTCCTGCTGCACTTCCAGTCCATAACAAATGTTCAGAGCAAAACCTGGACATGTTACCATTCACGTATTCCACACTCAATATCTGTCACAAATGTACTGTAACTGGATAAAAGATGTATTTATTTCCAGGCTGTACTGTGGAATTGCCCCTTAAAGCCAAACACAGTCCATGCTGATTCCAAAATTGCCAGGAGTGTGGCAGTTCTGCTGCTTTAAATGGCAAAAAATGCTGCTTTAGCACCTGAGGCACCCCCACTGTGGTGCTGAGTGAGAGCCAGGGCTGCTGCTCACCCCACCTGCCCTGCCAGTGCCTGCCCTGGGCACTGAGCAAGCCCAGGGAAGCCAAATCAGCAGCAGACACTGCTCATGCCCTTATCTGCCACAGCACATGGATGTTTTGGTGTCACTGCATCGATTAACAGCCTGTCAATAACCAGCCTCAGACTGCACACAGAGATCAAAGCCAGTCAGAGGAAGCCCAGGGAGGAAGGATCACTTCTCTGGCTTCCCTGAAAAGCCAATCAAAATGTTGAATGTTCCTACACAAAGCCACCAGAGACCAAAGATGTCAACTCAGCAGTTTTTATTTATATAACACAGTTTTTCTCTGCCAGGGTTGTCACATGGCTATTCAGTACATGGCTATACTGCATAGTGATACAGAAAGTTCAGAAGTGTCAGCTGGGGAGTACAAAATATTAAATCTTCTCATTGCAAGAGAGGCAGCAGATACCAGCATTCCACCAGAAACCCAAACCCACCTTGCCAAGTAACATATGGCCGAGGTGAGAACAGCATTGATTAAAAACTGCAAGCAGCAAGGTGCTGAACGGTAACATTAAAAACCATTTTATCTGTAATTTACAAATATGCAAAGTATCAGGTTACTTTAAAATTAAGAAGCATTTTGCTTACTAACATGAAACATTACTAATTTGTAATGTATCATTATTAACCAGGTATACAGGTTCCTGTGTCCCTGTGGTCTCATGGCACATGGTGCCAGTCTGGGCAGGTCATTCCTTGGACAGCAGAAGGAAGAGCAGGAACAGACAACCCTGCCCTGCTCCCAGGAGGGTTTCAGGACCAGCTGCCTTCCACTCTCCCCTTCCTAATTTGCCACTTAATAACCTTGGTTTGACCACAGAAGGGCGTATTGTATTTAGAAAACAACAACACACACAGATACAATGTGTATCAACAAATCAACTGCTTCTGGCCTGCAAGTGCTGGGAACACTTCTGCATCCCTTGCACAGCAAAATTCCAGGACCAGAAACAATTACTACAGCAATTGTTTTTGCATATTTAAAATCTCTTACAGTACCTACAATAGAAAACATCTTTCAGAGTAAGAGGAAAATGAAACAAAAACAGTCTTGCCAAATAATTCTTATTCTACAATTCTGGATGCTGCTCTAGTTGGGCACAGCCAAAGGGGACAGGGGAATATTGGTGAGGAAGAAGAGCAAGCAACAGCTTTACAACACAAAATATTAAAGACTCCTCAGGAAGGCCCCTGGCAGCAGTCCAGATGTGACTGCAGCTGTTCTATTGCTGTCTGAAAGCAAAAGGCACATAATACATCCTTGTCAGTGCTGTACAGAGCCAGCCTGGGACAGAGACAGTTCCAGAGCAGCACTCACAGCATGCTCAGCTCACCCACCTGCCCTGACACTGCAGCTGTCAGCGCATACCCAACACAGAACTCACACACAGCTCTGGAGCAGTGTCCAGCCACTCCTCAGAGCCAGGACTGTGCTCCTGGGAGCTGAGAGCTCACCGAGCACTTGTGGTCCACGGGGCACAATTACCTCAGGAAGATCAGCTGAGGTGGGAGGGGTGTGGAAAACATCATTCAAGAAGCGCACCAGTAAAACCAGTCAGATAAATCCAGCTCCAGATTACATTTATAACCCAATATTTGCCACAGATCTGAATGGTGGGGTTTAGTAAAGAGGCTTAGTCAGGACCTAACAACAGCATTGGCAAGGCATTTGGGTCCTCAGAAACTAGCCTTAGGCCACTACAAAGGCAGCACCCACTTCTCTCACATCCATTTATGGATAACTGCAGGAGTTCAGGGTTCAGGAGTGCCAGACTCCCACGAACCCCTAAGGAATAGCCCTGTTCCAGAGCTGCAGCCTCCCTTCCTGCTCAGCCCCTGGGGAAAGTGGGATGCTGAGGTGTTCTCACCTCTCCCACAGGCACACGGTCATAGCTGGAGCAGAATTTGCTGTGAGCACATCACCTCTGGCACCCAGCCTCCAGCTGGAACCCAGCCCTTCCAAAGGAATAAGGAGCACTCAGAAGGCACCTGCGGCAGCTGCAGAGGCAAACCCAGCCCCTCCAGCTCTCCCCACACCTGCCTGCCCTCAGCACCTGCCTCACACACCCGGGTTCTGGGCCTTGTAGGTGAGGATCTCTGCTGCCAGCCTCTGGGGGTCCAGCAGCCGGGGGAAGCGGCTCATCACGGCATCCACCAGGTGCGGGTGGAAGATGCCGCACAGCTTGACGTGCACGCTGGCCCTCTCCTCAGCAAACTGCTCCGGGGCAGCCCAGGGCCCTGAGTCCCCGTAGGGCGGCCCCGGGGCCCCGTGCACGGGGTGGGGGCCAGGCACACCGGGGGATCTCACCTGGGCCAGGGGGTAGGGCTCAGACCAGAACTCCCGCGAGCGCGGCAGGGCAGCACCGAATTCACCAGGCAGGCTGTACTGCCCTGCTGCACCCACAGGCACTCCAAAGCCTGAGAAAGAGTGGGGTGCCCTCGAGCGAGGCATCTCAGGGCTGTACTGCAAGAAGCTAGCACCAGAGGAAGAGGATTTGTGGGAGCTGTGGTTGTAAGGGAGCAAACCGTTCTGCTCTAAGCTGGGGGAATGTGGGTAGATGGGTCTCTGCCTGCCGCAGGTGCACACGGGCACCTGCTCCGTGTGGGAATGGTCACAGTGACTGGTACATCTGTGAGGCCACATGTCAGACAGCTGGTTCTCCAGAGAGCCAATGCCTGAGTCGAGATGCTCCTGAGAGATGTAAGACAGAGAATCCATGGGAGGCTGCTGGTACCTGTCAGGGGAGACAGTGCCTGACACACAGCCTTTGGCCTGAAGCACAACGTCACTGGGCTTGGCTTTGTGGGCCAAGCTCTTCCTCTCTGCAGAGACCTTCTGTACAGAGCTTTTGTCACTCTCTGTGGGCACAGAGCACAAGAGCTCTGCCTGGGAGCCCCGTTTCCCCTTCTTCTCCTCCTTGGCACTGGTACTTCTGGTTGGGGACAGCCTTGCATTGGCACGGAGCTCATCAGCTAACGAGCGCTGCGGCTGGTTGATCCTTTCAGGATGGTAAAACTTACACTTAATTCCATAAGTGCATTTTTTCCCTGTAAGGAAAGCCAGAGCATGGAATGACAAGCTGGATTTGACTAGATTATGAGTGACACTTGCACAGGCACCTTGTTCTTCACATTAAGAAGGGCAGGTCTTACCATAAGGGCACTGCTGTTTCTTGTGTTCTGGAACTACAGGTTTCTTCCTGAGGAAGTTATCAAGGCTGGGGCCATGACGCCCTAAGGGATCATCTGGAGGCATAAACCTAAAGAAAAACAAATGTCAGACAGAAGTGGTTCACTTTCCTGAGTTGAGGTTTAGTTTCTACTCAAAGCCTCCCACATCATTGAAGATCAAAAGCTCTCTGAGCCCTACAAAGCTCTCCCATTTCCTGCAGAGATAATCCTCCTGCCACCCAGTCCACACCAGCACAAAATGCTTCCCTTCAGGCACAGAGGAGGCTCAATGCCTGACTGTCGACCAGAATTACTACCTACTGCTAACAATTGTCCTGTGAGGAAATCACATCCTGAAGCTCTCCTTGGAGCTCTAGCTCCAAATTAGGAGCAGCTACTGAGATGCCACCAACTCCTTTTGGCTTTGTATCCTACAGCTTTTCGTTATTTCTTCACTAGCATTTTGCTCTTCTCATGCATCACTCGCTATTGCTTCATTAGAACAAGGCAGTGTGTTCACACAAATCTTTCTTAAAAGCCCAGGAAAATGTGATCATGATGCTGTGGAGTGGCTCCCTAAAACAGAGGCTAGCCAGAGTCAGGAGAGTAAAGTGGGTATTTATTAAAGGCTTTCAACAGGTATACTTTGGGCAGTGCAAAAGCCTCACACAGGCTACACCCAAGATGGACCATGGTCATGAGTTTTTCAGATTAAGTTTGGTCTATTTGCACATCAGGGGTTAATTGTCCAATTATACCTTCATATAATGAAGTCATATTCCCCAGTGTGCTCCCCTGCCCCAGTTCAATTTTGTTTATACTTTTCAGGGCCTGAGGCAGAGGGTGCCCTTGGTTGTCAGGTCCAGAAGGATTGGATTGTCTGATTGTCACTGTCATATTTACTGGAAAAATCCCCTTGCCCAGGATTTCTCTCCTGGGAAGCTGAGAAGCCCCAGAGAAAAAGGAACACAATATTATCTCATCTGCTTCTCCTGTGTTTTGCTGCTTTGAAAGGTGGTTGGAGATTGTTTCATTGGTTTCACGTGAATTGTTTTGACTTATTGGTCAATTACAGCCAAGCTGTGTCCGACTCTGGAGAAAGAGTCACGAGATTCATGAGTATCTTTTTAGCCTTCTGTCTGTATCCTTTCTGTATTCTTTAATACAGTTTAGTATAGTATTCTTTAATATAATATAGATAATAAAACAATAAATTAGCCTTCCAAGAACATGGAGCCAGATGCATCATTCCTCCCTTCATCTGGGAACCCCACGAATACAAGACATTATAAATAAACAAAAACATTTATTCTGTCTCTCTGCAACACAGACTGTGTTCAGCCCTGCTCATCACTGTTCTGAGTTATTCAAATCTCAGCTCTCTGCAAGCTGCCCTCAATCTGAATAATTGAAAAAAATTCTGGCTAAATATGCTTAAAATACTATATTAAAATATATAAAAAATGTATAAAAATTTTAAAATTTTTAAAATTAGATTAAAATATATTTTAAAAATCTGGCTAAATATGCTTCAGTTAAATACAAAGCCCTCTAAGAACATGGAGTCAGAAGCATCATTCCTTCCTTCATCTGGGAACCCTGCAAATACAAGATCTGACCAACACGTGACGAGAGCTTACGAACACTCCATATGGAGTTTAGAGTCACGCATTGACGCTGTACAAGAAATTAAAAAATGCAAGTTAAAAACGAGGCACGAGCCCTACTTGTCATTGACAAAGGAGTACATCAGCAGGCGCTCCTCGATGAACTTCTTCCACTCGGGCCGCTCGCTCTGCAGGTCGCGGTAGGTGTCGTTGGACACCACGATGCCGTCGGACTCGTGCGCCAGCTTGACGATGAAGCGATCGTCGTAGCACACCACGCGCTTGCCGCCCACGCGCCGCGACGGCGTGAACACCAGGATCTTCTTCTTCTCCAGGTCACGCAGGATGTACTGGTCTGGAGCAAACACAGCTGTCACCACACCTGGGTGGTACTTGTGGGGTCCCCAGGGCAAGGGAAGAGATGAGTGAACCTGACTCCATTGAGATCACAAGGCTAATTTATTTTGATATTATATATTTATACATTATATTTCTCTATTATATTCTTAATATTATTTTTATATAATTTTTGTATTATCATTATATAATTTGTATATCTCTATATTACTTAATATAATTTAATTTATCTATACTTTTATTACTTTTATATTATTTAAATGTTAATATTTTAATACTATTTTTATATTATATTATTTAATTTTTTATAATTTTATTATTCATTTTTATTATCCTATTTCATTATTTTATTTTTAATTATATATAAATAAAGTATATATTATATATAAATTTTTAACTTTTTATTTTTGTATTTTAATTTTTAATTTTTATTTTATTTTAATTTTTTGCCTTTATTTTAATTTGATTTTTTATTTTACACTATACTATATTATATTAAAGAATGCTATACTAAAACTATACTAAAGATACAGACAGAAGGCTTAACAAGAATGATAATGAAAAACTCATGACTGACTCCTTGGAGTCTGACACAGCTGATAGTGATTGGTCATTAAGTAAAAACAATTCACACGGTGGATAAGCAATCTCCAGACCACATTGCAAAGCAGCAAAACAGGAGAAGCTGAGGCTTCTCAGCTTCCCAGAAGAAAATCCTGGCAAAGGGATTTTTCTGGAAAATGTGACAGTGACACACCTGCACAGCCCTTCATGCAGATGAAACAGCATTATCATGGCAGTCATATTTTCCGGAAAAAATCCCCTTGCCCAGGATTTCTCTCCTGGGAAGCTGAGAAGCCTCAGAGAAAAAGGGGAAGAACATGATTTCATTTGCTTCTCCTGTGTTTTGCTGCTTTGGAATGTGGTTGGAGATTGTTTATCCAACAGGTGATTGTTTCTGCTGTGAATTATTTTAACTTATTGGCCAACCAGGGCCAAGCTGTGTCAGACACTGGAGAGAGAGTCACCAGACTCATTAGTATCTTTCTAGCCTTCTGTCTGTATCCTTTTTTTAGTATAGTAGTCTTTAATGCAATATAGTATCATAAAATAATAAATTAGCCTTCAAGAACATGGAGTCACATTCATCATTCCTCTCTTCGTCTGGGAACCCCACAAATACAAGACATTAAAAATAAAAACTTTTATTCTGTCTCTCCACAGCCCAGACTACATTCAGTCCTGCTCATCACTGTTCTGAGTTATTAAAATCTCAGCTCACTGCAAGCTCCCCTCAATTTGAATAAATCTGGCTAAATATGCTTCAGTTAAATACAAAGCATGTCCCTGCAAAAGGAAAAATATCAACAAATAAAAGACAAGAAGTTAGGAAGTAGAGCAGTATTACATTCCTTGTTTTCTGAATTCTTCCAACTGATTCAGGCAAAAGCCGGCTTAGGTGAGAAGTTAATGACTAATACTCCCTGGTCAGTTCAGCTCCTACTACTCAGACTTTCCATTCTGAAGTTAATTACTGACTTAGCCAGAACTCTGCAAGCTCACTAAGTGACAGAGCAGTCAGCCTGAAAAGCTGCTTTTGGTTTCCATATTTTCATACCTGTTATGAGTACATCTGGTCGGGGCTGCTCCTTCCTCCATGATGGCACAAAGACTGTAATATCCTTGTGTCCCCTGTCCCAGAACCACTGGACAGCCAGAAGGATACCTCGGCAGGAGAACACTTCTTTATTCCCATGGCTGCAAAGGAGAAAATTAAGACTTTAATCCCTTCATGATTCAGTGCACAGAGTAAAGGGAGCTGGCAATTAGGACAAGCTTCAGTGAAGTGTTGAGGAGCACAGGCAGCAAACACAGATGCTTGTCTTGTGTAACAACACCTTCACTCAGACCTGCCCAGCACCCCCGTTCGTGTCAGCACCTCAGGATACCAGTAAACACCCAAATACTCACTGGGAGGGAGGGAGGCAGCAGCTGGAACTGTTGCAGCTGCTCTGAAACAGTCTCTGCTTCAAGCCTTCTGATGGTTATTTTTAGCCTGGAGCACAATGTGACCTAAAACCCCTTTGTGCTACTCTGACAGCTAATGCCAGCGACTGTTTCCTGCCAGGGTGCACTGCACCCTCACTGGGCCTTTGCTTGCAAACTTATTCTGATCACTTCAGCAAAACAAGGTATTTTATATGCACTCTCATCTCAAGGAAAGATGATTCATTCCACGATGGCTCCAAACCTCATCTACAAATGCACTATTTGCACAAAATGGCATCATCTCCTGTCATCAGGGCTGGATGAGAGAACAGCTCACGGCAGCTGGAGAACAAAGTTTGACAACCTTGTCAGAAGCCACGTACTGATGCAAAAAGCTTCTTAATTATTCATTAGGTCATATCAATAAGTTTCCAGAACTTCTAGGAGGAAACTACCCCTCCTGTTTTACAAGCACTAGTATTTACAGTGCAATCAGCTCTTCTGCTGATAGTGGCTTTGGCAAACTTCCAACACATCTATTCCAGCCTGATATGTCACTGCGGGGATCCAACTGCCCATGTTCTGTGACAATGCACTACACCAAAAGGGGAACTGCTCTCACAATTCAGGAAGGTTTTCCTCACCTGGTCACTACCTGTCCCAAATCTTCCTCCTTCCATCTGCACCTGAACAGCATTTCAGCCCCCACCAGCCCCGCACCAGAGCCATTCCTGCAGTGGCACTGTTGCAGCACCACTACAGAGAAGTTTCAGTTCCCCTCCCAGCCTCACCCTTTCTTTGAAACTACAAAGGAAATTGAAGAGCTGTACAAAAGTACTTATTCTAGAAGAACTAAATGCTTGGCAACAGAACTAACACCTAAAGAGACACCTAACATACCTTCAATAAGAATCCTAAATTACAGAAGGCTGAAAAATCACCATCAGAAGATGCTCTAAAAGTTTTCTCCAATATCAAATGGATTTAGCTATAAATAGCCAGGCACAGGTTACTACAATTTTTTAGAGATAAGTGTGAAAAACAAATCCTTTTTGGTGGATTTTTTTGGTTTGTCTTTGTTTTGGGTTGCTGGTTGTTTTTATTTTTCGAGTCTCTGCTACCAACCTCAACCCTCCAGAAGGCAGCTAATTGGGCTGATCTGATTTGGCAGCAGCCAAGGAAAAATTCCCTTAGAAGGAAGTAAAAGCTAATTTCCACTATGATTTGCATAAGTTTGTCAAGAACTGTTGAGGGAGGCCGCTGCACATACTGCAAATGAATCAGCAGGGAACATCACACCATCAATACAGGAAGTTTCAGAATGGAATTCCCCTTCTAGCGAATTGCTTAAAAAAGCCAGACTGCTTCTCTCATGTCAGACCCTGGGCTCTGGCCTGCCCTGACTCACAGCTCCTGTGATTTCCCCTCTGCATTTTGGGGTAACTTTCACCACTAAGAGGCTTCTAACAAACATAGCCAATCCTGCTGTTAAAGCCCACGCACTTATCCAAGGTAAACTTTGTTGCCAGAGTCACTTATCAGCCTGGGCTCACAACACGTCATTTTGCACAGTGTTCCCAGAGCTGTGCAGAGGGTAGGAACTGGAGCAGGTTCTCTTCAGGGGTGCCAGGCATGGCTTTCACTCTCCAGCCCTGTTCCACTGCAACCACCATTCCTCATTCGCTCTGGGGCTCACCTGTGCCCCATCTTTTCTGTTCTGTTCTCAGAACTGTCAGCCAGGGCTTGGCAAAAACCACACCTGCAAACAAACCTCCACACAGCACTTTCACCTCAGACAAACCTACTGCAACCGACACGGCAGCTCCACCCGCACCCAGGGTTATTTTTTATAAAATCTGCATACACAAACATAAACAACAAAGGAGGCGGCTTCTGAGATGCAACAGAAAAAAGCTTTCAGGACCCAGTTCAGAAGCTGGTGTGTTAAATTTCAAGGGTTTGCTACGCAGAGATGAGGAACACACTGCTGGGGGTAGAGTAAGGGCAAGCAATGCTCGCCAAACTGGGAGCAAAAGTCAGGGTGAAAATAGGGGCATCGCACCAATAAATATCCAGCCCTGAGATTCTGAATGCTTCATGGGTACTGGGGGCTCTGGTCAGTGTCCAACAGAGCTTGCTCCAGCAACACTGGGACACGTGAAACGGTGAGGATGAGTCACAGCCCTGCCTTGGTGACACCTCTGACATCTCATTGCTCTCTACCTTGAACAGAAATTCAACAATATACAAGAAGCACAATTTGGAGACAAGCCTCCAATGGAGCTCCATATTACAAACCCTTCTCTAATTAACCCTGTAATTATTTATTGAGCAACTTCCTGCTACGGAAACTTACACAAAGCCACTAGTTGAGAGGACAACGTTTCTTCAGTTATCCCCTCATTGCCAGAGCACAAGAGGAAGTGTTTGTTTCAAAGGAAGCACTGCTGCCCTCACCATAGCCCCGTGACTGGCGGCTCTGGGCTGGCAGAGCAATGGCAAGACGGGCCCGCAAATGCAAACGTGATGCTCGTCCTCGTGCGTCGGAGAGGAACTTCGGAAAATATTACCAGCCCCGTTCCCAGCGCCCAGAAGCGGCTGCTTTGAGCGTGGCACTCACAGCTTTTCACCTCCGAGCCCTGGCAGAGCTCACAGGCAGAGCTCACACCCGACAGCCCCGCGCCCACCCCGGACGCACCTCATGGCCACGTTGCTGCCATCGATGACGATGGGCTTCAGGTTGTCGCTCTCCGTTTCCTCGGGGCCGGGCGCGGGGGATTTATTGCCGGCACCACCCCGAGGGACCAGCGGGGCCTCGCCGGGCTCGGGCGGGGCCTCGGGGCCGTCCCGCTCGGCCGGGCCGTGCTTCACCAGCTCCCCCAGCACCGTGTTGGTGTCGGCGCCCAGGCCCAGCTTCTGCAGCACGACGCGGATCTCCTCCGAGGAGTAGCCGAGCTTGCGGAAAAAATCCACCTTCAGCTGCAGCTCGGGGCCGTCGCCGGGCCCCTCGGGGCTCTCGCTGCCGCTCATCCCCGCTGAGGGCCGGGCCGCGGCCGGCAGCGCCTCAGGCCAGCCCGGGGCGACGCTGCCCGCGCTCATGGCTCCCGGCGGGGGACTCGCGGCCTCCGCTCGCCGCCGGGACCTGCGGGGCGACAGAGGCGTTAGCAGCGGCCCCGCAGCCCGGCCCCGCTCCCGGCCGAACCCCGGGTCCCACTCCGCTCCCGGCCGAACCCCCGCCCCGGTCCCCACCCCGCTCCCGGCCGAACCCCCACCCCGAGCCCCCCGCGCTCACCGGGCCTCTGCCACCGCCGGGCTGCCGCTGCCTCTCCATGGGGCCGGAGCAGGCCGGGCGGCGGCCGCTATTTATGCCGGCGAGCCGCGCAGGGCGGAAGGGCAGAGCGAGGGGTGGAGCGGCAGCCTCTGCCCGGCCCGGCCCGCCCAGCTCTCCGTGCTGCCGGGCTGTCGCCGCGGGCCCGGCTCCGTGACACGCGTCGCTTGCACCGCCTGGGTCCCGGCGATGCAGACGGCCGTGATTCAGCCACTGGTGGCTTATCAACCCGGCGGTGCGGAGGAGATAGGAGCTGGCAGGAAACATCTGTCACCCACCGGTGCCTGTGCCTTGCCAAGCGCTAAACCGCACCTGTATGGAAATGCAGGGGTTAAATCTGTATTGTGAAACGTGCAAAAACTTCACATCTCTGACTTCTGATTAATCATGCCTAAACAATTTAATGAAGGTAGTTGCAAATTTGCTCCCCCCAGGCCATGTACCGGAGCCTAGCTCAGGAGCGAGGAACTCTCCCAGTTACAGGAATGCATTTGCATTCATCTTCCTTGTGGTTACCCCGAAACAATCATTTTTCCTTGTCTCTGGCCGTGTCTGAAACCGCACTGTGTGCCCAACAGTAACACACACACACAGTGAGATTCAGATCAGAGATAATCCTTACTCAGTTCTTAAGTAGGTGCTTTCCCAACACTTCTTTCCCTTGGAATCTACTCCAGTCAGCATGAATTTAGTATTGTTTGCGTGCTTTTGCTTCCAGGCTAAAGTCTATTGCACCAGAAAGTATGGCCACAGACGTACTTCCTATAGGACATACCCCAAGGAAGAGGAACAGAGCTGAATCTCCAGATTTATGCAAAGCAGTGCCAGCAGCCACATGGCTCCAATTTGGTGAAAGAGAAGCCAGGAGAGAGGGAGGCTGTTGGCTTCTCCACCCAAAAAGTCAGAGGGAGTCACGTGCCAGTCACACCTCACAGCTCCTCATGGATGATTTTGACTATTTTTTTTCTTTTCCACAGCTGCAAACTGCTTTGAACAGTACTCCTCTTATTTTGGTAGTGCAAGGGCTATGGTGGAAGCTGCAGCTTCTGAGGGTATGAAGATTCACAGAACTTTGCTGGGATTGTGGATGCACTGAGGCTCTCCACCTCCAGGCAGTGATGATGATGACGATGATGATGATGATGATACAGTGCTGTGCCCACAGCAGGGCAGCTGCATTATGCCCATTCTGTGGTGGGACAGGCTGTCAGCTGGCTCGAGTCTCTGTCCCTCTGCGACACATCTGTGGCCACAGGAAAGAGGTGGAAGTCCCCATCAGAGCACAAGAAAGCACTGGGCTGTTCCAAGGAGGAACCTGTGACACTGAGGGGAGAACAGGGGCTGGCCAGGACAGATGTTCTCAGGATGGTCATTAAGAGCGGCCAACTGCATCTCATCCTGATGAGCTGGGAATTCTGGTATGCAAAAAATGAACTAGAGCATCCAGGGGCAGTGGGGACCCCAAAGTGCTCTATGACAGCAGGAGCCCATGGATGAGGTCAGTCCCTCCCTGTCCTCCACCTCCATGCCCTTCTCTGCTGACTTTCCTCCAGCCTGGTTCCTTGTTCATGAACAAGTCCTCAAAATCTTGATGTCACATTTTCCTAGGGATTACCACCCCCATGTCCCACATTTTAAAGGAAGAGCTCATCCTCTAGCAGAGCCTTTCATCTCTCACTCATACATTTAACACAGCCAAAATAGTTGATATTCAAGGCTCCCATTATCTGCTGGTTGGGAAGAAGCTGGCCTTGTGCCAGTTCCTTGGGAGGTGATGCCAGCTCTTTGCAACTCCTGCTAACCAGCCACAACCAGGAGCCCTGTCAGAAAAGTGGCCCTGGACCTGGCTGCTTCCCTATGGAAGCTCAAGGCAGCTAACTCACTTCTAAAAAAGGGCTAATTAAATCTCATTTATAAAAGCCTATGTGGGACCATTATGTTAATTAAAGACAACTTAAATGGCATTATTTAGCAGCATTTGGGAGTAAATTAAACTGAATTAAGGCCACTTTAATTCTGAATGAGAATTTTATGCAGAATTTTAATGTTCTACTTTAGAATTAGTTAATTCAATTTAATTTTCTTAAGAATCCTTTATAGACAAACCCTGAGAAATGAGGGACCTACTAAGGCACCTGCTCCAAGCTGAGCTCATTCCTCAGCTTCTCAGGGAGCTGACAGGGCTGGGACTGGCTGCCTTGGGATCTGTGTGTTTCCAACAGCTTTGGTGTCCTCAATGCCTTGCTCATCTGTGGAGTGACCTGATGGCTGATCTCACTGCACTCACCCACAGGTGCTTCTGGTGATGAGCTGAATTCTCCCACCACCTGCAACTCAAGAGGCTCACAGAGCTGCCTCTGGGTTTTCTTTTACAGCGAGCAGTATAATTTATTACAGAGGACTCAGCACGTTCTGGAATGAAAGGGAAAACAAATGACGATTTAATCCCTTTCTTTGGAAGAGGGTCATCATGCCTCACGAGGAAAGCTGAGCAATAATGCTGGAAGCAAAGCTGAGCAACATCCCTTTATGGTTGTTTTTACAGTGCAGCCACTCAGGTTCATGGAGATGCCACTTGAGGGATCTGCTGCTCTGACTGGCCTTGATGAACAAGGGTCTGGTGGCAGAACCATCACGGGTTGCTGCAGGGAAAGCTGCCAGCTGAGCAAAGCCAGGCTGGACACATGCCCAGTGCCAGGAGGCACTGAGGGAAGATTCCTCCCACTCGTGTGTTGGGAAAGAGCTCCTGGCCTCCAGACCCTGGTGCTGTGTGCTGTAGTGATTCCAGAGGAGAAACAAAGCTCAGCTCTTCTCAGGAAAAAGGAAAATGTAGGAAGGGAGGAGTAGAGGAGGAGTTTATCAAGAGTGTGCAGAACTCACGTTTGGAGCCTGTATACCTGCAGTCCTTGTCACATTGCTCGTGGTCCTCCCAGTGCTGCCTTCACCCATGAGTATGGGATTCCTATGCAGCTGCAGACAAGCAGATGGATTTTTCTCTGAAACATTCTATTTTGAACTTATTCCATGGGCTTTAAGGAGATCCTTGTAAGCACTCCGCAGAGTAACTACTCCCTGAGTAGCCTGAGGGCTCCTTGCAGAGCAGGCATGTTTCTGAGCTCTGGAGGAGAGTGCAAGCTCCCCAGGGACCATACCGAGGAAATTTATTTGGCTGTCACTGTGTGCCTGACTAGACACAGCCTTAGGTACTCCTCTGAGTAAGCAGCCCTGATCTCTACCTTTGGTCTTAGTGATTGAGGGCATTAAGTTATAGGATGAGCCTATCTCCTCAATGACAGATGGATTGGGCACACCCTGACAATTTTTTCTCATGCACTTTTGTCAAGGAAAAGAGCTGTCCTTTGACAGCCTTTTGGGCTATAAATCCGTCATTGATGAGGGCTGAAGTGACAGAGGCAGCAGAAGCCTCACCATCACCTGGGCTTTTAGCTGAAAGCAGTTCCTCAACACCCCTGTGCCAAAGCCAGGGGGGAACAGTCCCTGCCCAGGCTGCATCAGGGGTTCAATATCTGGTGACATTTTCCCTTTGTGATCACCTCATCCCACAGCATCGTGCCCAGGAGCAGCACCCAGAGCATCCACACCCTCTCCATTCTGAAGCAGCACTCCTGGCTCACCAGGCAACCTCAGCTTTCCAGCAGCTAGATCAAGAGCAGAGAGAAGCAACAAATTCAAGTAATAAATGATTGGGGAAAACCGAGCGATTGCGCAAGGGGCTGTGACAGCAGCATTTACTGTTTTGCTCAGCTCTTCCCAGCTGCGGCCTCTCTGCCGGAAAATGTCAGTGGTCCCCTTGTCCAGAAATATCCCTGCCTGCTCAGCCCCAGGTTAGTTTGGATGCAGTGTCTGCAGCTCTGGATTTGCTGTACTCTGACATGCCTGGGAGCATTCGCGACTTCAGAACTAAAAGAATAATAAAATTTGAACAAACACTTCATGGTATTAACATAAGATGTTTAAATAGACAGTCACAGAATATTTTATCTCACCCAGACCGATGTGAAGAGGAGAAGATTTATGCCTATTGCTAAGCAAATACCTCCTAAGAAGTCACATCCATCTGGGAAGTGGTTTTCCTAAGGAATGGAAAAGCAGAGCAGCAATGTCTGCTCTGGGCACCCAGGAATTCAGGGAAGGATGTGGCAGCCCCTCTGAAATCCCAAACCCAACAGTAACTCCTGGACAACTTTGGGATCTTCTCTGCAAAATTGGTTAGCGAATCACTTGGGGGACAGGCTGAGCTTCCCCAATGATTTTCTTAGGAACCTGAGGTCCTGGCTCTCACCACACGTTGCCTGTTAGGAAATTCATTTCCTCCTTCTGCGGGCCAGTGGGGTCAGTGGGGAACCCAACCATGGGGCTGTGGGGTCATGGAGGCTGTGGGGTCATGGGGGCTGTGGGGTCAGAGGGACCATGGGGTCTGGGGGGCCGGGGGGTTATGGGGCT
>JAWMQZ010000088.1:3018907-3043981 GCA_035584835.1 Tangara arthus
TATTATATTATATTATATTATATTATATTATATTATATTATATTATATTATATTATATTATATTATATTATACTAAAACTATACTAAAGAATAGAGAAAAGATACATGAGAAGGCTAGAAAAGAATGAATAATAAAAACCCATGACTGACTCAGAGAGTCCAACACAGCTGGCTGTGATTGGTCATTAATTAAAAACAATTAACATATTTAGATAAACAATTTCCAGACCACATTCTAGAGGAGCAAAACATGGAGAAGCTGAGGCTTCTCATCTTGCCAGGAGAAGAAATCCTGGCAAAGGGATTTTTCAGGAAATATCACAGTGACACACAAGGCCACATTTGCCCCTACCCATGAAGCTGCACAAGTGACCATTAGGATTTTCAGCAGGTTAACACACTTTAAATGCCATGATCTCAACAAAGAAAGAAAAGAAGAGCAGCGTAGTGTTTCTGTCAGGATTTTTAAGGACTTGCACATCTCCCTGAATTCCCCCCAGAACATTACTATGATTTACAGGCCACTGGCTTGCTAGGGGTTTAGTGGTTTATTTTTTTCTTTAATTAGCCAACCACTCCTAATGAACCAGCCATTCTTTATCTGCAGCACCTGATCTCCTGAGTGCAGAGCAGGAAGTGCTGAGCAGACACCAAGCTGCTCCCTGGCTCCTTTGGGGAGATGCTCCTTCCCCTGGAACAGTTCAGTGATGCCCAGAGACCTCCCTGTCACCTCCGTTCCTGCAGTCACACACTCCTCTGGGCTGCAAATTGCTTTTGGTTCCTCCCTCCCTGGCCTGCAGCACTGTTCAAATTCCAAGGAAAATGACAAAGATTGAAGCCTGATTTCCAATCTACTTTTGCTTTATGTTTGCTGCCAGCCCTGTGCCAGCAGCCCCTGCTACAGCTGCTGTGTCCTTTGGTGTCTGAATATCCCTGGTTGTGCCTTCCCAACCCCAGAGCTGCTCCTCCCTGAAGCCTGGTGGGAGAAAAGGGATAATTTCTGCCTCCCACACAGCAGGCAGCCTACATCTAGTGAGTATCAGTGTTGCAAACTGTCCTGATCTCTTCAGTGCCTTCATGATGTACTCAGCCCTCTCTGAGCCAAGATGCAGCACTTGATTTAAATTTTTGCTGTCAGATCTGATTAAAAATTAAGTTGAACACAGTTGTAGGGAAACTAAATTAGCATTCTTTTCGAGTAGCACCATGTAATTTAATGCAACAACTCATACAATTGAGTCATGCAACTACTAATATATGTCTAGAGGATCCAAAGGTTGGGAGCAGGCAGGGACACGGTGCTGGTTGAAGGAGCTCAGGCAGAGGTACAGGCAGGAGCAAAGGAGCATTTCACCACTCCAGACAAAGGAAAATAAACAGAATATTGAAATTCCACAGGGTGGAGTTTCAAGAAGGCAGTTCTAACTGGGCACTCCCTCCTTGCAAGACAGATGGAAATTTCCATCCTTTTTTTCCGTTTAGGATTTTTTGGAGAATGCTCTCAGAATCTGTGTTGGAAAGGAGCTTTGGATTTTATTGTTTGTTTTCAGCACAGCTCAGCCCCCTGGTGCCAGCCAGCCCCCAACCCCCCCAGAGTCAGGAGAATCTGCTGCACACCCCATTTAACAACTCATTCCTGAGGTCCTGCTGGACCTCAGCTGGTCCTGCTGGAATCTCAGCTCTCATAGCCAAGAAATAGCCAAGAGGAGCCATGATTCAGGTGAAGAGAGGGGAGGAACAGCTCATTTTCTGCCCAGGGCCATCCAGCTGCAGGGGCTGCACTGACCCACCTAAGGACAAGTCCCCACTCTGCAGCCAGGACCCTGCAGGGGTGACCCTACACTGATCCCACAGCTGTTAGAGGTTACACAGACAGTGCCCAAAGCCACACAGGGCAGGGATGGAGCCAGAGGACGAGCTCAATACCCTTTGTCCCAACATCATGAACATAAAATCGCTGCAGTTTCACAGAAAGACATAGTTACAGACATCCATTGAGAAGCACATCCCCTCTCCAGAGGCTGAGCAGCTCGGGACAGTTTTCATTTCTTTGCAGCTTTCCCACTGAATGGAGACAGCTCTGACACTGGGATTTCAATTCAAGGGCCATTTAGGATTGAAAAATAGAGACAGGTTTATATACAAAATGGGAGCATTTCACAAAAACTCTGTCTCCTGCTCACTCTCTGAGAATTATTGTCCCTTATTATCCAGCAACAAAGGGAGGATTCGCTGCCTTGCCAAGGTGAGCACAATCAGTCCTCCTGTCATTCTGCAAAATGGAAAAGGAAAATAACATTGACCTGAAACCTGAGCTGCAGGGCTGAGCATGCCATGAAGCTCTGGAAGCTTTGGTGTGCAGCTCCCTGTCCCTCCTTGGGCAGAATTGAGCAGGGAGTGCACAGTGAGCTCGGGGTGTGAGGCTCACACAGGCAGGACAGGATGAGTCACTCTGTGACAGGGACTCTGCTCTATGTGGCAGCAATTTTTTGCCATTAGCAGAGTTCTGTGAGTGCCATTCAAGCTGCCCATCATTCCTGCAGGTATTTTTGGCTCTGAGAGTGCTGAGGTTCATTGTGTAACCCACTCATCCCCCCAGCTCCATGGCTATTTATACCCCTGTCCTCACAGGGCTGGCTCTGCAGCCAGCTGAGGGCTCAGCAGCTGCTGGTCAGCAGGATGCCCCTTCTTGCTGCCTTCTGCTCACCTTCACACACTTGCTATAAAGCAGCTTAACATCAGAAATTCAGAGCCAAGGTCTGGGCCAGGCAGCCTTGCTTTGATCCAGCTGGGGGAGAGAGACAGAGGTGCAACAATGGATTTGGGAGTGATTGATCTCCCTGTCCTGTTCCCTCCTGGCAGGAGCTGTCAGTCCAGCCTGCCTCCTTTCCCCTGGCAGATGCAGAAGGGAAGGAAATGCTCCCCTTGGGGAAGTTTCAGGTCATGCCCTGCTGCCCCATCCATTTCTGCCCCCCCAGAAGGAGCCAGGTCCTGCCCCAGCAGCCTCGTGGGGCTGGGACAGTGAGTCCAAAATGATCCTGGGTGAAACATTCACATTTTCTGGAATAATCCCTTCACCCAGGATTTTTCTCCTGGGCAGCTGAGAAGCCTCAGAGAAAAGGAAAACAATAATTATCTGATTTGCTTCTGCTGTGTTTTGCTCCTGTGGAATGTGTTTGGAGATTTTTTACTCACAGGTGATTGTTTCATTGGTTTCTGCTGCGGGTTATTTTCACTCATTGGACAATCAGGGCCAAGCTGTGTCAGGATTCTGGAGAGAGTCATGAGTTTTCATTATTTTTAGGCTTCTCTAAGTATCCTTTCTGTATTCTTTACTACAGCTTAGTATAGCATTCTTTAATATAATATGGTATCATAAAATAATAAATTAGCCTTCTGAGAACATGGAGTCAGATTCATCATTCCTTCCTTCATCTGGGGGCAACACAAATACAATACCTGGGCATGGACACACCTCAGGGGAGGTGAACACAGGGGTTACATCTGCACAGCTGGAGACTCTGCTCTGAGCAATGGGGATGTCACTGATGGGTGCCTTAGGGTTTTAGCCTTTATATTTGTCAAATCCTTTATATTTTTCAAATTTATATTTTCAATACTGCATTAGTGCATCAATCTAAACTCCATATACAGTGTTAGCTACTGTCTTCACATTGTGGTCAGACAATACAATCCCTCTAGGCCTGAGATCCACGGACACCTCACAGCCTCAGGCCCCAAAAGTACAAACAAAAGAGAATTGTGGGGAGAGGAGCATGCTGGGGAATATGACTTCATTACCTGAAGCTGTAATTAAGGATTAACCCCTAAAATGTAAATGGACCAAACTTATATCTGTCTGAAAAACTCATGACCATTGTCCATCTCTGGGAGGCTTTGACAGCCCAGGGTGTATCTATTGAAGGCCTTTAATAAATCCCCACTTTATTCTCCTCACTCTGACTAGCCCCTGCTCTAGGGAGCCACTCCAAGGCATCATCCCCAGTTTCTCTGCAGCCACAGAGCTCAACGAGGATCACTCTGATGGGACTGAGGGCTGAGCACAGCCTCTCTCCCTCCCTGTGCACAGAGCCCCAGGGAGGAAACAGCCACAGGCAGCACCTGGGAGCAGCTGTTTGGTGCTCAAGCACCCATCTCACACATTAGAGATGGTGATTTCTGTGCAGGTGAGTTTTTATGGGCACCACGAACATCCTCCTGCCTCTGCTGAAGGGCACTGTGAGTTCCTGTGCACTAATGCACCCAGCAGAAATGAACCAGATCTGGAATCATGGCCCAAAGCTCAGCACAACATCCTGCACTGTCTCAGGACCACTCGACAGCAGAACAGGCACAGAAATGGTAAAACTGCAAATTCCTCCCCATGCAGCAGCCACACAGGGCTCTTAGGTCTATTTTCCATCCAAATGGATCTAACAAACACAGCTCCCTGGCAAACCCTGCTGTGGGCCACCCCTGCAGCAGCTGCTCCCAGAGCAGCTCCACAAGTGCCATGGCCAGAGGAGCAGCTCAGGGAGGCACCAGCAGCCCTGGGAGGAGCAGACACTTGATATCCTGCTGCAAACAGGCAGCCAGCAGAGCTGCAAGACTCTCTAAGTGCCTTATTAGGCTTTATTAATTCTTCTCTAGGAAGTGCTGCCAAGAGAGGTGTTGGGCAATTATCTGCAGACAGAGCTGCCACCAGGAATCAGCTTCTGCAGAGAGCCCTGTGGAAGGAGCCCTGGTCCCTCTGGAAACGTTCAGTCAGGAGAATTTACAGTGAGTGAAGGGAAACTGGGGAGGATTGCAGCACGAAGCAGCCAGGGCTCTGTGCCCCCAGGGGGGGATTACCTGACACCCACTCCACCAACAGCCCCCAGCCCCAGAGACTGCACCCCTGTGTGCCGGAGCTGACCACAAAATGGGAATTACGATGCTTCACCCCTAAGCTTGTAAAAACAAAGAAATTTTGTCTCTTCATGCCCTACAGCTGAGGTTTCAATGGGCATTTCTGCCAAAGGAGGCTGAGGTGGGACACAGACCTGCTAGCTGGTCACCTGCTAAAGAAAACACCTCCCTCTGCATGCCTTCTACCTGTCAGCTCCAATTCTGACCCAGCTGCTCCCCTAATGCACAGGCTGCAGGGGTTTAGGATGAGAGGTGGCAGGTTCTGTCTCCTGAAGCCTGGAGGATAATTTGGCTGGACTGGCCCCTCAAGACCCATCTCTGTCTGGACCCAAAAAGCAGCACCTGAGCAGGAGTGGCCCCTTCAATGCTGCAGGCACAGCCAGCAGCTCCCTGCCAGCCTTCCCAACATTGGAAATTGCCTCCAATGGCTCACACAGGCTGTGAGGAGCAGGGATGCTCAGGGGCCATGAGCTGCAGAACATCATGCCAGGGGCTGCAGCCCAGCCCAGCCCCAGCAGCAGCCTCACCTCACCCTGAGAATTCCCTTTGTGTGAACCTGAGGAGCAGAACAGCTCACCCCACTGTGACAGGCATTATTCATTCGTTGCTTAGCAGAGATATTCAAATTCTTCATCCCTAAAATTAAAGCCTGGCTCTTTGAATCCTGCTCAAGGTGTCTCACCCCATCTCCCTTCCCTCCCTGTGGTTCTCAGCTCCAGAATTCACACACTCTGCACAGTTTTGCCTTAGGTCTTTAACAAGAGGAGTTTTGCCACTGCTTATTATCACTAAAATTATGTGTCACCTTGGGTTTTCCTCGCTCCCTTTAGCGCATTCCACTGCTGTCTCCTCCATCTATAAAAGGAAACTTTATGGCTCTTTGCTCTCTGCTTCTTAAAAATTGCATGCAAAAAAGAAAAATCTCTCTCTCTCTCTCTCTCTCTCTTTTTTTTTTTTTGTTGTTAATATGCAGAAATAGTTTGTGTTGCACATTCACTGCACAGTGACCTTCTGGCAGGACTGCACAACTGATGTGAACAAGGTTTTACAGTGGCAAGAGAAATGTTGGGGAAAATGTAGATTCTGCACTTGGCTTCTCTCACCTCTGGGGTTTTGCTCCACTAACTCATAAACAAAGGGTTTGTTGACCTGTAACACTCTCCATCCTGACCTCCTTTTCATGCCTCAACCCCAAAATTAGGCACGTTTGTCTGCAGCTGGTGTGGGAGAGGGATCCCAGAGGTAGCTGCTGAGCTCTATAAGGATACAGGAATGTTACCAGATAAGGGAATTTAAGCCCAAATTCCTTAACAGTTTTTCAGTGAAGAGTCTCATCCCACAGGACTGTTGAATTAACCTGTCTGACATTCCTTTTCTCTACTGGGACAAGAAAAGCCACTAAATAACAGCCCTACTCTTCCTTAAATCCAAGGGACAATCCAGGAAGAAAACCTGGATAAATCATAAATTTATAAAGCATAAATCCCAAAGCAAGGAGGGAATGCAGAGAATCCCAGCCTCCATAACCAATACAAAATTAATTTTTTTGTTCTACTTGTTGGCTGCTCTGTCAAACCCTGAGGCACATAGCTTTGAATGAAGTAACAAGGACTCTCCAAAGACTCCTCCAGCATTTTCTTGTCTCTTATCATTAGTACCATTTTCACAACTTTAACAAAAAAAAAATTTAAAGATTTAGGTAAACTGAGTCCTGTCACTCCTGCTTGCAACAACAGCAGAAGTGGATGTATGGAGAAAAACTAAAAGGATGTACGTGCAGAGTGACATTTCCCACTCTCTGTACTTCCAGCTCTGGTAAAGTGTCAGGAATTTCCTGATTTTCTGCCACCCAAGGACATCCCCCATGCCCTCCCTTCCCGTTCATGGTTCTCCACAGCATCCAGTACCAAAGCCCTCCATGCTCTGAAAACAAACATTTCCCTCTGTTCTCTGTAGGAGAACACCAAATGCAAATCCTCAGCACAGAATATTGCTGCTCCCCCTCTCCTTCCCAGAGGCAACATTCAGGTCTGTGTGACCTCAGGGGCTGCCCCCAGCCCTTACAGGCTCTCCAAAATCCACCCTCAGATTCCCAGGCTGGTTCCAGGCAGGATCCCTTCAAACTATTCTCCTGTGGATCCTTTCATCCTGAGAGAACACAGTTGCCTTCCCCCTGGAGTGACTGGGCTACTTTTGAAGTTGTTTTGCCAGCATCCAGCTCGAGCTGGGCTGGGTTTTAATGACATCGCCACGCTCCTCTTCCACAGCTACAAAGATTGTTTTGATACTTCAAGAATATTTGACTTGCTAGCCAAAATAAAGTACTAGAAATTGAATAAAAACTACCCTTGAATACAGAAATCACTTATTAACGTGAACTTGTTCTGTAGGATAGGATCTGGCCTGACTTCCCAATTAGCTCCGACGCCGGAGTCTGCTGTTGGAGCCAACTGTGCGAGACACGGGGCTATTAATTAACTGCTGCACTTTCCCTCAGCTTTTGTCAGCTCCTAAATTGATTTTTCCCTAAGTGACAGGGTGCGTGTCTAGAACAAGGGCACAAGGAACTCTTCCTCACTCCAGAGCTGGGCACATCCCCAGGAAGCAGAGTTATCCCCGAGCAGGGCTGGGACCCCCTGCCCAAGGACCTTCCTCCCACTCAGTGCTCTTGGGAGTTACCTGAATACAAAGCCCACAGAGCTGGTATCAGACACATTTTCCAAATAAAAAGAGGCACAGGGGTGCAGCACCTTGATCCCACAGACTTCCAGCTGTTTCAACAGGCACCCAAAAACTGGAGAACAGAGAACACCCCATCCCTACTGCAGCTCCACACTGCCAAGCCAGCCTGTCTCATGCTATTTTTTATTATTACTATTATTGCTGAGATGCAGATGAATTAGTTCTCTCGGGGCTTTGCACAATTTTTTATTTTGCTAAGCTGCATTTTCTTTTCCAGAAACCTTATTTTGATGTAAATCTTGTAAACAGGGGACTGGTTCGTTCAAATGCTGAGCACAAAAAGCTCTTCCAAAGGAGTAGATCAAAAGTCTGCAGTTGGCTTAATGAAAGACAGACTGACAATTAGGCTGGGCAGAACTGCATGGATGGGGGGGAAAGGCAGATTTAAGGGTTTGGTAATTGCCTGAGAGCACATGGAAGGAGGGATGCAGAGCAGTGAGAAGGGGTGGGGAGGATGAACCTTTCTGCATTTTTGCTGCTCTGAATGCCCTCGATGTAAAATGTCCATTGTTAAGGCTCATACAAAACAGTTGTGCACATGCTAAGTGCTGAGGCAGATAGAAAATTGAACAAAACTGGAAATATTGAACCATTTAGAAAAAATTGTTCAATATTTAAAGTGTTTTCTTTCAATCAGGTGTACCCATTGTGCTTTCTTTTCAAGCTGTTACCATTCCCGAAATGACTACCAGGGGATAATTGTGGTACTTTTCACAAATGAAGCAGAGACAACACAAGAAAAGCAGCAGAGCTGTCAATATCATGGCCAGAACACACAGCTATTGTCATGGCCTGACACCAAAGGCATCGATCCTCCCTCTGCTGCCACTAACAACAGGAAAGAGAAAGAGTGGAAGGATGAGGGGGGCTCATTCTGGGAGAGGCTGGGCTGCCTGCATGGCTGAGGGGCAAGAGAATGCTTTTGACTGGGCTTGGATTGGTCCTGAAAGTTCTTTTTGGTTTGTTTTGAAGAATTCTGCCATACAAATGGGATAAAACAAAATTGGTGGATAAAACCAGAGTGCAGGTGGAGCCCAGTTCATCGTCACTGGGGCCCATCCTGGAGAAACTTGGAAATGAATTAGTGCTGTCCCAATGTTGCACAGTTACTGTGGCCTGGAGGAGGTTTCTGAGGTGGGAACAGACTCAGCAGCACCACAAACGTGTTCCAGGAGCTCCTGAAACAAGAAAGATTGCCATGATATCAGAACCAAAAGTAGATTAAGTGCAGGAAAAGAGACGCCAGATCACGTCAGTTTTACAGAAGCGTTCACTCCCTTTAGAGCCTGAGTAATTTGCAAAGAATTAAAGGCCTGATGAGACAAAATGGACTTTTAAAGATGCCTGGCACACTGCAAAGAGCTTTGCTGGTGGTTGTGTGGAAGGCTCATTTGCACCCAGTGTGAGTAAATAAAAAGTTTTGGATGAAAACAGGCAGGGAAGGTGAAGCTGGATGGCCCCTGGCCAGCAGGGATGTGACCACACACCCCACTTGCCACAGACATGGCTGGGGCCTGTTGATGCCTTAAGATATTAGCCTTTATATCTTTTAAATCCTTACTGCATTACTGCATAACTCTAAACTCCATATGAAGTGTTAGCTACTGTTTTCACATTTTGTCAGACAGAACAATTCCTCCAGGCCTGAGATCCAAGGACACCCTACAGCCTCAGGTCCCAAAAAGGATAAAGAAAAGTGAATTGGGGGGTAGGGGGGAACTGGGGATGTGTGACTTCATTACCCGAGGCTGTAATTGGAGGATTAACCCCTGATATGTAACCAAACTTATTTCTGTCTGAAAAACGCATGACCCATTGGGTGTAGCATTCACATTCTCTGAAAAATCCCTTCACCCAGGATTTTTCTCCTGGGAAGCTGAGAAGCCTCAGAGAAAAGGAAAATAATTCTTATCTCATTTGCTTCTCCTGTGTTTTGCTCACATGTGGAATGTGTTTGGAGATTGTTTACCCACAGGTGGTTGTTTCATTGGATTCTGCTGTGAGTTGTTTTCACTCTTTGGCCAATCAGGGCCAAGCTGTGTTTGGACTCTGGAGAGAGTCAGGAGTTTTGATTATTATCTTTTTAGCACTCTGTAAGTATCCTTTCTGTATTTTTTAGTATAGTATAGTTTAGTATTATTTAATATAATATAGTATAATGAAATAATAAATTAGCCTTCTGAGAACATGGAGTCAGATTCATCATTCCTGCCTTCGTCTGGGGGCAACCCAAATACAAAAGTTGGTCATTTTGGGTGCAGCCTCTGGGAGGCTTTGGCTGCCCAAGGTGTATCTACTGAAAGCCTTTAATAAATCCCCACTTTATCCTCCTAACTCTGTTCTAGGGAGCCCCTCCAGGGCATCATCACTGTGACTGGATGATCCCTCCACTCCCTTCTAACCAAAACCATCCCGTGCCTCTCCCAACCCCCAGAGCTCACACAGGGACAGCCACGAGCAGCACAGGCTGGAAAAAAACCAAACAACAAAAAACTAAAAAACAAAACCCCCCAAAAGTTTTATCTGCAAGCAGGGCCCAGAACGTCTTGCATGTGAAGCTCTGCAAGCTCATCTCTGTATAAAGTCAAAGAGTTAATGTGGAAAGGAAAAAAAGATCCTGTGTTGACTTTTATCTAATCTTAGCTGGACACAGCAGATTATGCAGAACACTACAGAAAGCAGCATAAGCATTTCCTTTGGTACTTGAAATTATTCACATTATCTTAAAAATAAATCATGCCTATTGCCCCTTTGAAGTTCTGTCACTATTTTTAATCGTGGAGCTGGGGCTTGGCTTTTGAGGTGAATTTGTCAGTAATTTATGCTAATAGATTTCTCTGCTGATGCTGTGTGCATCTCTGGATCTGTGGAGATGCCAGAGCCACGATAACCAGGGGAACATCAGCACATCTGCACCAGCCTGAGATGGTGAGCAGAGCCTTGCTGCTGCCATGCTCTGAGTCCTGTCCCCCTCTCAAGCTGCTCCAGCTCACATATGCCCTTCCTAGAGCCAAAACCATTGCACAAATGGACAAAAATCAGAGATTTGTATTTTTCCTGATACGTCTTTTCTTCCTGGGCTCTTGATAAGAGTCTTACATTTTTAATTTTTTGGTTTTTAGCATCTGTAAATGCAACAGCTTTCATTGTCACTTGAATGTCACTGGCAGCAGACACGGATTTTCCACCTCTCATAATGCCCTGGCACGAGGCCGTGGCACATTCAGGGATCATTTCATCAGATGCATAACACACTAATCTGCTCAACTCCAATTATTTAGCCATATGATCTGTGTAAATCTGACCAGCTTGCAGCAGCTTCAGGCCTTGATGTGTTTGTGAGTAATGTTGATCCTGTGATTAATTTTGGCAGTTTTAAATCTTCACCATTAACAGGAAGGTGTGAATAACCAGCCCCTACAAAGCAGTGCTCTTGCAGAAGCTGATGCTCCAAGGGCTGAGCCAAAGCACATCTGGTATTGCAGGAAATCAGAAACACACAGATGTTATTTTAGATCTGGAATTTGACACCCCCAGCCAGACTCTGCCAAGGACAGGCTGTGGACATGGCACCAGGTGATGACAATCCTGGCCCAAAAAAATGTTTTTGATAGCCAGCACAATGGCAGATGCAAGTGGCTCCCCTCAAACAGAGCCCCATCATCCTCCAGGTGATGCCAGGAGAGGAAAAATATCTGTTTTCACATCATATTGCCATTGGCAGCAGGGAAGTATTTTAAAGGAAAAACATAAACACTTTTAGTGTGACTCTAAGCTAACTGGTTGCTTTGGTTTGGTTTATCTCAAACACCAGTGCTGTGCATGGCCCTCCAGCCTCACTGCAGGAAGCTCAAAAAGGGAAAATGCTCAGCCACAGGTACCTGGCTCAGCCCACCTGGCCAGACCCCACCCGGCCTCCCCCTCCTCACAGCCAGCACAAAACATCCTCACTGAGCCACCTTAATGTAGAATTACGTGGAATGAATCCCCTCAGAATTCCTCACCTGTGAAGGGTGATTATATCTCATTTTCATGTAAGGAGGACCTTAAATAACATCAGGTCTTACAGGCTTTGCCTGTGCCTCCGAGGAGGAAGGACGGATGTGTAACCTTCATGGATGAGGGGCCGTGTGTTTATTGTGGGGGAATGGAAGAGCAAGTGGATCTGTTTGGAAGAAAGCAGGGGAGCTGAATCCCACACACACTGTGCATGCAGGGACACAATTTTTTGGTACAGGGGAGGGAATGCCTCTGTCTGCCTCAGTAAGGAGCCCTGGTCTGCTGAGGACTCACAAACCCCCATGGAACCAACACCTAAGAGTCACAGAAAGGGCATTTTCATCTTAAAGCCTGACAGTCATTTAGAAACTAGACATCTGAACTCTCTGTTTGCAAATACAGGCCTAATATTTCATAAATAAATGGTTTAATGGCAGCACCTTTACAGCAGGGGAAGGGCAGTGAGGAGGAACTGGTGATAATCCCAATATTTGGCAGAGGAGCAGAAATGAACTGCAGAGCTGGCAGCAGCACATCCTCCCTACCTGCCAGGAGTCAGTAGTCTCTGGCCTGGAAGCTTTCTGTTGGACTCTGAATTTAATTTTTTACCCTTCTCTACAAGATCAGTGAAATATCCGCTTTCAAGGCACTTTGTGTCCTATGGCACCAATTTTCCCCAAGTTCTAGTTCAGGTCCTGCTCCTTCAAATCTCTCCTACAGCAACAGAGATGTGAAAGAGAGAGGAAAAGCATTCATAAATCCTCCATTAATAACCAATATCAAATTCTACTAGAATTTGCTCAAAAGGAAAGAGAATCAATTGCTGTCTGTTCTCAGTTCTTTAAGGCAGCCTTATATTGTTTCTAACGAAACAAAAATCAATGTGAAATTCTTCTTATGGTTCATTTTTTAAAGCTCAATACCAGCTGGGTAATTTGGCTGACAATTATGAATGATCTGTTGTGTCACCAGCCCAGGCTCTGCAGCCCAGCCTGCAATCATGTGTTATTGCTTGCAGGTACATCTCTCACTATTGGTTTGCTCTCCACTCTTCTGCAATGATCATTCAGAAATAAAGGGAATTTGCTAATCAATCCCATTGACTTGAAAGCAACAGTTATTAATGCCTTCAGTTTGTTGCTGGCTTCGAAACTTTTCGAATCCATTAGCTACCAGCCCCCATTGATTACAAACACACCCCCACACTGCATTGGCTTTCCAAGAAAAAAACAAAAAAAACAAAACACAGCTTTTTGTGTCCCTTTCCACTGGAGGCACAGCATGGTGGGAAGCCAGCACGAGATGAACAGGTAATTTCACCACAATGACTTCCCTTTGTGAGTAAAAGTGACAAAGCTATTTTTGAAGTGCCTCATTAAAGATGACTTCATTTCATTTCCAAACAATGCATTGTTCTCTCTCTCCCCTCCTGCCTGTGCTTCCCCAGACCCACATGCTCGGATCCTCACACGGCTCCTTTCTCCTCAAGGTTTCCAGAACCACCTGTTGGGTTCCTGTTGCTGATTCCCCAACTTCTGGGACTTTGGGACTCTGGCTGGGCCCTCCCTGTCAGGGGAGACCCTCCTGGAGTGGTTTTGTGTGAGGAAAGAGAGATCAACTGGATCTTCTCTGTCTTTAGGTTCTGGTTTGTCAGAAGCCAAAACATCTCTCTGGCTGTCTTGGATGGCTCAAGCCCCTGCCCGGGGGGCTCAGAGACCCTGGCACAGAGTCCAAGACCCCTGTGCCTTTGATCTTGACCCATGGAGCAAATTATCACCTTTGTATGAAGAATTACTAGTCAAGAAAGTTTAAGTAGAGCGATAGTGAATTTATCACAGGGTAAAAAAGTAGAATTTTGGGGATTTAGAATGGGGGTTCAAGAGGCAAGATGGAGGAATCTGGGTGTGTCCTGTCCTTCTCCTTCTTTTTCTCCATCTTCTGCTGGGATGGTGGCACTTCTGGATTGGTTTAGAGTAGAGACAGACTAACATAGGTGATAGGTATTGGAAAATTATTGTAAATAAAGTACACGTAGTTAAAATTATAAAAAGCAGTAGTTCCAATTATTTCTTAGTAAAAAAAGCCAACACCACCCCAAGGGCAGGGACTGTGCCACAACCCAACCTGCTGGACAGACCTCAGCAGGTCAGAGAAAGAATGTGATAGATAAGAGAAAATAATCAACCTTGAAAAGCAGAACTGATGAATCTCAACTTCTTCGGTCACAGGGCTGGGAAAAAAGAGACTTTTTAATACTTTGGGAGCCATTTCAAGCCCAGAAACCCGTGACGCTGTCACTGCAGGACAAAGCCAAGCAGAGCACGGGCCCCAGGAAGGCTCACGGAGCAGAGTGTAGGTCCCAGGAGCTGCAGGCAGGTGGCCGAGGCTCCCCGAGCCCCCAGCGGGCTCTGCTTTGCCAGAAGGAGCTCGAAAGCCCCGCTCAGGCTGCGGCAGCCCCAGCCCCCGGGGCTGGCACTAATGAAGCTGCCTGGCCCTCCTTCCCTTTCTTTCTTCTTTTCCCAGGTTGGAGCACCCCGTCCCATCAGAGTGCACTTGAAAGCACAGGATAGCTCCTTTGTGTGGGGAAACAAATGAAGATTAATGTGTTAGTTGTAATTAATCTGCGATGACAGATTAGCAGAGCAGCGGCAGCGCCTCGCGCTGCTGCAGGAGCCAGCGCCGATAGGACAGCTGGTGAGAGGGGACACCAAATTCAATTTGCTCCTCATTTGCATACATATGACAACCATCTGTGCTAATAGCACTGCAATGTCTCTATTAGGCTCCGTTCTAGTGTGCCAGCTCACCTAGACTCCAATTAGGCCTTTCAGAGAGAAAGCTTCAAGCATAAATATTTGCTGAGGGGAAGGCAAGGGGGCTGCGCAGCTCCTGTTCTTGGTGCTGCAGCCCGAGCCCTCCTCCCTCCCTGCCCCAGGATGTGCTGCTGCCATTCAGCACCTGCTGATGAGATGCTGAGCTCCATCAGCCCCAGCACCACGTTATCCAGAAATGCTTTAAGCCATGGGAGAAAAGCCAAAGGGGCAGCAGAGGCTGGGTGAGGATCAGTCCTGCAGCGAGGAGGAAGCCCTGGCCAGCACGGGCTGCTTCTCTGCCCCGTATTTTCACCCAGATTTGGGAGCTGTGACTCAAGTGCTGCCCCCAAGGGTGGAAGAGGCTGTTGGAAGCCATGGACAGGTCCTGGGGGGGGGTCACCCCTGCAAATTTGTCCCTGCCTGGGTTTCAGCTGAGACCCCACTCAGCTGCTGTGTGCCACCAGCACAGTGCCAGCTCCAGACCCACTGTGCCACGGGCATTTGTGCCAAGTGGCCTTTTATTTCTGTGTACACATTGCAGTTGGCAGTCCCAGACTCCCCTGAAGCTAATGAGTTAATTAACCACTTAATTAATGAGCTGGCTCACCTACCCAGCTCTTCCTATTCTTCCCGCCCAAGGTGATTTTTACAATTTCGAGTTTACTTTTTGTTTTCCAGCTATAATACCTCAACTCTCCAGAGCTGAGAGCATAAAACTAAGCCTACCACCAGACCTGACACTAAACTTTACCCTAAACATTAATCTAACTCTAAACATAATAACAACACTCATGGTAACCTGAGGCCTCAGCCTAAACTTACCCTAAAGCTAATCACACCCATAAACCTCACATAATCCCAGCCCAAAACCTTCAATAACCCCAAAATGAACCATAACCAAAAACATAACCGTAACCCATGTCCTAAATAAAGAGACCCAAATTTTAATCTTTGCAAAGACATAAATCTAACCATAACCAAAAAATCACCCTGAACTAACACCAACACTAACCCTATCCTGATTCATTACAAGAGCCTAACACTAAACCCAGACCTAAACTAATCCCAAATCCTAAAATTAACCCTAACCCTAATTTGGAATGTAAAAGAACATTAATCCCAACAGTAACCATAACCCCAAGCCTTACATAACCCTAAAAATTATCCTTAAACAACCCTAAACCAAACCACTACATCAACAATCTGAAACCCAAACCCACCCCTAACCCTATCCCAAACCCTAACCCTTCCCTAAACCTAATCCCAACCCTCATTTACCCCTAACCATGACCCTAATCCTTGCATCAATGTAACCCTAACCCCCTAACCCCAACCTCCCATGGGTTTCTCCTCTGCATGTGAAACCCTGGGGCTGTGTTCTTTCCTTCCCATGGAGAGGAAATCTCCTTCTCATCCAGAAGGAGACCAAAATTTTTATTGCATCTCCAAAATTCAGTACCTCCAAGGACTGCTCCCAGACAAAAATCAGCCAGGACAGAGAGGTTTAGCTGGCCTTGACCTCCCCTGAGATGTCTCTCATCTACACCTGGAACACCAGGGCCATGTGAATTCTTTCCTGTGGCAAAGAACTGCCACCGTCATCCAGAAGCTCTTGGCTGAAATTGGGATTCCAGCTCCAAAATTCAGTACATGCAAGGGTTGCTCCCATCTGCACCTGGAACACTGGGGTTACAGGATTTGTTTCTTGGGGAAAAGAAATCTCACTTTCATTTGTCAGAGACCATGACTTTCCTACCTCTTTCTTCCCTGTCCTTGCCTTGCTTTTACTCCCCTGCCATTGATTCTCCTTGCCTGCCCACCCCTGGGCTTGCCTTCCTCTGCCCTGCTTTTCCTAAAACCTCTGGGCTTTCAGTCAATCCATTGCCTTGCCTTGCCATTCCTAACAAACCTTGCTTTTCCTGCCATTCCTAACAAACCTTGCTTTTCCTTGCCATTCCTACCAAACTTTGCTTTTCCTTGCCATTCCTTTCCACCCCCTACTTTGTCTTGCCTTGCCTACACACCTGGCTTTGTCTGGGTGCCTTTTACACCCATCCCTCTCCTTTACCTGCCTGCTCTTTCCTCCCTCACCTTGCCTTGCCCTGCCTGCTCCTCCTGACTCTCCCTCCTTTCCTGTCTCTCACTTCCTTGCCTTGCAAAGCCCCCCTTGTCCTCCCTGCCCTGCCTACCCACTCCCTTCCTTTCTGCTGCCTTTCAAACCTTCACCAGCCTGCTGCCTTCTTCCCTTGCCTTTCAAAGCCTTGCCTTCCTCTTCTTTGCCCTGCCTTGACTTTCTGACCCCTCTGTGTCCTTGCCTTGCTTTTCTGAGCCCTCTGTGTCCTTCTCTTGACTTTCTGACTGCCTTGTGTCCTTGCCTTGCTTTTCTGAGCCCTCTCTCTCCTTGCCTTGCCTTTCTGACCCCTCTGTGTCCTTGCCTTGCCTTGCCCATCCCTTGTGTACCCACTCCTGCCTTACCTTGCCTGGCCCTTTCCTCCCTGGCCTTTCCTTGCCTCCCTTTCCCTCCCTGCCCTACCAGGGCAGGTAAAGCTCAGTAACAGCATTTTTATGGCATCAACCCCTAGACGTTTTCTATTTTGGAGGAGGGAATCCCGTTTCTCCCTATAGTTCCTCTCTTCAGCAAAGAAACCAGTTTTGATGCACACATTGGGTGGTCCTTGGTGAATTTAATTGCTTTTCCTAGCAGGGAGCTCTATGGGCCGGACCTGTTGAAGTGTTATGGTGGGAATGCAAACTCCCAGGCTGTTGAGTTTTTAGTCCTGGAACCTTTGGTGTGTGAGCAGAGCCTGGTGCTTTCTGTTTACCTGTTGAAGTGTTATGGTGGGAATGCAAACTCCAGGCTGCTGAGCTTTTAGTCCTGGTAACTTTAGTGTGTGAGCAGAGCCTGGTGCTGTTCTGTTTGCCTCCTGACTCTGTGAGACTGCAGGATTGTGACAGGACCCAGTGCTGAGAAGGAAAGGGAGCACACCAGGGTGGTTTGATGGGTGCAGCTGAAGCTGGAGGCAGCGGGAGCTCTCTCTCTCAGCTGGCACTTTTGTCAGCTCTGTTTTCACCAGATGTTTTCAAGTTTGTAGGCAGACTCTGCCAGAGTGAAAAGACTTCTTAGAGCCCAGGAATTCACGCTGTGTCCCACCCTTTGGGTGTGCTGTAAATAAGAGTCTGTGCTTCGAAGGGGAAGGGCAGTGAACACTTGGTGTCCTGACGGAGGTTATTTGAGAGCAGGGACACTTCCAGCTTGGCTCTGCCCTCGGGCTGTTTCCGAGCTGATCTCTGTGCTTTTCCTCCTTTTGCGAGCCGGCAGCGCTATCGTGTGGTGGTTGTGATGAGCTCTGACAGTGCCCGGTGTGAGGAAAATTAATCCACAAACCCCAGAGGTTTATGTCTAAAAAGGAGACAGAGGAGTCCGTTCTGGCTTTATTGGCATAAAGGGAGAGGCCATGGGGCATTCCCCTGGGGTCTCGCGAATTTCTGGAGGACACAGCCTCCTTTCTATCCCAATTTCCCAGCTGCATTTCCCTTCTCTCTTTCCCCATTGGCTGAGGTACTTGAGATGTACAGACTTCCCAAAACACCTGATACCAGAGATTTCCCTCTAATGTTCAACCCTCCCTTTTAATTTTTAATTCTTATGGAATTTAAGGGTTTTTCTTCCCCATTGTTTCTTTCATCTCTCAATGTCTAATTTCATTTATCAGCAAACCTAAAGTTTATTTGTAAAAGCAAATATCTTTTTTCATTCACCAATCAGTGGAATCCTTCCCATTGTTTCTTTTATCTTCCAGTGCTGGTTTTATCTACCAGCAGACCCACAGGTGGTTTGTAAAGACAAATCCACCATTCCTCTCACCAGGAAAAATCCAAGGTTTTTTCTGTCCCAGCACAGTTCAGAGCACCTTCAGGCATTTTCAGTCTCAGGGAGTCCCGTTACAAAACTAAGAACGTTCAACAGCTGGTCCCACATGAGATGTTCTGGAGGGAAGAGGCAGTGCTGGAATTCACTTTTCTTTACAAAGCCCAGAAAACCAACTTACAAAATAAAGAAACACTCCGAGCCCAGCTCAAAATTCCCCCATTTTGAGGGGTAGCACAGAGCCAAGCTGCAAACTTTTCCTGCTTTCAAATCAGCAGTGTCAGGACTGAAAGTTTTCACTGACCTTCCCCTTCTAAGTACAAACTCTTGTTTACATCACACCCAAAGGGCAACAGGAATTAATTTCTGCTAAGAAATTTTTTTACTCTCACAGAGCTTCTCTACAAACTTGAGGTGATATTACTGGTTCCTCTCTGGACTCAAGAAACAATGTCAATGTCTAGTCAGCTTTGATGCTGACCAGAGGGCTTTAGGCATCCTAGTGGAAGCTTTGAGCTGTAAGAGAGGGCTTTGGACTCTCTAAAAGGGACTTTGAGTCTTCAAACTGGGTCTGTGAGAACTAAAAATGGGCTTTTGGAAATGAAAATGAGGGCCTTGTATCACCCTGATTTTTAAAGATTTTCTAAGCCTTCTGATGTTTACATTCTTGGAATGAGCTTTCTCACACACTTTCTGTAAATAACTCATTGTTTTGCATTCTTTTATGGAGGAGGAGAAAGCTGATGGACTGTTGGTTTGTCCAGTGTCATTGGAGAGGTGGCACTGTCACCCTCCAGTCCAGTCATTTTTGGAAAACTATAAATGTTGGAGTCAGAAAATAAACTTCCCTTTTTTCTTCACCTTGAGAACAGCAGTGTGCGCTTGTGTTCTTTTGTGTCCTATAGCAACACAAGTGGGTTCTGGGCAAGGAGCAGTACAAATTGGTTGTAACTGAGGTAGGAACTGTTACTTAGAGCTAATTGTTACAGGTTTAAGTACTTATTTTGTTGGAGTGTCTGTAGTAAATCCTGCTCTCTGTTCTCTCCCCAGGTACGGCTTCCGAAGGCCTCCCTACCTGGAGTTAAAAGCGCGGCCAAAACTTGGTGAGAGAGAAGTGACTCTGGTTCATGTAACAGACTGGATAGCAAGGAAGCTGGAACAGGAGTTCCAGGTCTGTTTCCTCTACATTCCCCTTTAACTGATGATAGTTTTGGGGCGTTTAATTTTCACATGTCCTCTATTTCATTTATAACTAGTCATGTCCTTCACTGCTCCCAGCCAGTGGCATGGATGTTGAGGGCTCGCCTGAAACTGACTGCTGGGATGGTCTCAAGACTCATGTGTAGATCTGGGTGGAAATTTGTTTTAGAGATGAAAATGACATTTCTTTGAGATAGGTACCATGGCAAAATTTGCTGTACTCAAATATGATAGGGGGTCAAACTGTTGCCTAAAATTAAGAACAGATAAGGCACTGCTTCCTCTTACTGCTTCCTTTAAAGTAATTTTTAAAAAATCATGTTGACCATAGTGCAAAAAGGAAGAAGCCCTCTCCAAATACACGTAGAATAAGAATAGTGACCAGCTAGATTCTGGACCTCAACCTATATAATCAACCAGAAATCAAAATTAGTTATTTTACTAAAAGTACATTTTGAAAGTATATGGATGAGTAAGAGCTGAGAAAGCAATTAGGAAAAGTTGGTGAAGTTTCCTGTAGTGCCATTTTAATTAAATGAAATATGCAGAGATATTAATATTTCTGAATTCCATATACAACTGTAACACAACAAAATGGTTTCAGTTAATGGGAACTGCACTGACTCAAACAATGCTGAGCTTGAGAACCTTTTCTCTGTAAATGTGTTGCATTTTTTGAACAAAAATTGAAAACTAAGGTTTCAAGTGACATATGAAATGTAACTTCATTTCATTGCATCTTTTTCACAGAAAATCTTTGTCATGCCAAACATGGATGATGTCTATATTCCTTTAATGCACTCAGCCATGGATCCCCGCTCCTCCACGTGCCCTCCTCAAGATCTGACCACGGAGGCCTCTGATCAACCATGACATGTGAAGACTCTTGCAGTTTACAGTATTATAAAAGTTACTCTCATGGTTTTATAAACTGTGCTGTAGTTTTTGTCCTTAACTTGTGCCACTCTCCCCCCTCCCAAGGACTGCCTTTCCCTGTTCCTGTGTGCTCACTTGCCTGGTTATTGTTCCCGTGTACTTCAGCTACATGAAGTTCCATTCCATTAAGCTGTTGATTTATTTTTGTACTGGCTGCCATCAGGATTTTAACTGGGAGGCTGAGGTGACCTGTTCTTTGTGGGGAGGGAGGAGGAACTCAAATGTAATAGATCAAGGAGCTTGTTGATGCGCCTTTTGTTCAGCTTGTTTTCATGCTGTGTTAATGTGCATTAAAGCATTGAAAAGTTGTTTGGCAGCAAAGGAACTGCGTGCCAAATGGAAAAAATCCTAAATAAGGAATGAATTTATAAAACTGGAAGAATATTTTTCTTTCTCAGGCAGTTGGAGGTGTAGAATGAACTGTTTTATGTTCTTTCACTTCTGCAGTCAATAGCTTGTGTCAAGCAATCGAAATATGAAATGCTTTCAGGATAAAAGAATGTAAATTGGATGTATAGGTAATATTGTGATTCAATGTGCTGTATACACATTACTTTTTTCATACAGAACTTGTGCTTTTTTTGGGAAGCAATTAGCCATAAAACACACAACTATCAGTGAAGGTAGGACTGTCAGATTTTTGTAAATGAGGAAAAAAAATTGGTAAAGCCATGAGACCAAACCATAGCAAGCCGCCTTATAGTGAGGTACAATCAGCTTGGTTCCTGATTAATTCTGAATGTTTATAGACATGAGCACACACACCAAGTGTCGACACTGCACATCTCCAGTAGTGACCTAACTGTGCATAGAGCCTCTTGCTGTGATGAAACACCCAGTTCTTTCTGACAGGAGTTTGTTGCTGAGTCTTTTCCATTGCACTGTGTTTACACCCAAGGCATGGGCCCAGATCCTCAGTTACAGCCCCAGACACAACCGCACCTGCTGCTTGTGGAAGGAGCTGTGGCTGACAGATTTTGACCCCCATGCATTGGTTCCTTGGACTTTATGGCATAGGAATTCAAGCATTGCAGTTGTTTGAGCTAATCATGATTAAAGACTCTTTCTGCTATTAGTGGCCAAAACTAAAGGGGAAGGGGAAACTGCCTCTTATATGTCAGGCATAATGAATCAAGGCTAAATGTATGCAGTAAATTCAAGGTTTGAACACTACATATCCACTCCTTAACACTTAATATTTTTCTGATACTCAGTGTTGCCAACTGCTCATGGATGTCAGAAAATGTTTTAGTTTACAAAGAAGGTGAGCTTTGGCTCTCCTTTTATAACATTTTTTTTTCCAAGTGATTTTTTAAGAAATTTTTTGTATGTTGTGTTGTCACATTTGATGTAAATCAAAATTTCCATGTATAACTTGATTTCCCATCTCTAAATGAAGCTATTATACTGAAGGTTTTTTAAACAGCACCTTGCCTGAAACAAAAGCATTTAATATATTTAAAATTAATTCTATATTTGAACACCTATTTTGGTTACCTTTAATTGAAATATTAGTAGTTATATTTGTTACCTGAACTCCTCCTTGACCATTCCAGGCTGTGTATATTCTGGGGTTGCTGATTTTGTAGGCATTATTTGCCTTTCATGAAGTCTGCATGTCTTGTACGCAGGTCTTTTATATGAGTTAATTTCTATGTGCAATAACTAGAAGTCAAAGGACTAGATGCACTAATGTGTAAACAGATTTAGACTTATTACACAAGATTGTCATACTGCACTTCATAAACTGTGGGTAACTACAATCTGCTTGCTTTGTTTTATTAAATAAATTTATCCCATGTCAAACAATTCAGTAAATTTCATTTCTACAGCTACCTAGTGCAAGTTCTTTTAAAAACTTCATTAGAAAGGCAGCTTCCTAATGTGAGTGTGCCCTGTGCTTTGCAGACCTTTATATACGTGTACCTGGTGGTTGCGGCATGACAATTTCAGGATTAACCAGTGCTGAGCTCTGAAGGGAAAAGCTAAATTTAATTTGACTGTCATGAAACCAAAGTTCACCACAGCAGCTAGTATTCATATGAGGAATGTGCTTTAAGAACATATTTGCATACCTGGTAAAACTGTGAAAGGATTACCAGCAGTTACACAACAGAGCTGCCACGCATCCACTTTTGCCACTTTTAAGAGCCGCTGGGAGCTCCATGATCCCTTACAGCCTGCCTAGACTCCGCCGGATTCCTGTGTGATTACAGATCTTTTGTACTGACAGCAAATGCTGTACCTCTCCCTACTGACATGTATTGTTTAAAAAAAAAAAAATCCCCTTAACAAGCTGCAGCTTAGTCACGGCAGTTTTTTAAGGTGTTCTGCACCACGTGCACAATGACCCCCAGCCCTGGATGCGTTTCTCCTGCCTCCAAGCTGGTTCACCCAGCTGCTCTACTCCTGCAACAGCTCGGCAGGAATCCCAAGACTTTTGTTCCTTTTTAGAACTCAACCCTGAACTATTTAAGTAAAACCACAGCCATTGCCTCGGCGGGTTCAGTCGCACTGCACCACGGCAGTGACCCGGCTCTGCTTAGGCCCGGCACCGCCCTCCGGCCGGAACGGGCTCCCCTTGCAGGATCCGCAGGCCCCGCGCCGCTGTGCCCCGCGAGGGTGACACGCACTCGCAAACAAATGTCACTTGCTTTTAAAAGCACCGCCCGGGTCGGGCCGAGCAGCACCAGTTATGAACAAGCGCTTCGCTGTAGCACCGCTGCTTGGCCGGCGGCGCCAGGCGGGCACCGCCGGGTCAAAGGCAGTGCGGCACGCGCGGAAGAACCAGCCGGACACGCTCTGAGTGACACAAGCTTTATTTACCGCCGCTCCCGGGCGCCGCACGGGCCCTGCAAAACACGGAGAGTAAAGGCGAGGTTATTGATGCACTACACCCCGGCCGCCCCGCAGGGTGGACGCAGCCGGGGCGCTCAGAAGTAGTTTTGCTTCACGTATGTCAGCAGTCTAACACGTGTCAAGAGACATCACCGCGGCCCGGCCCCACCACCCGCCTGCCCACTCCGCTCCTGCCGTCCCACTCACCTCGCTGGCCACGCCGAAAGAAAGACCCAGAATCCGCCGCGCTCTCTTTTATAGAGAGGCTAGCCCCGCCCTCCTCGTCTTGACCAATAGAATTGGAATCCGGGGTCACGTGCTGATCCGGTTGCTGTTGCGCGCGAGGGTGGGCGGAGCCGTGTGAGGGCAGTGGGCGGGGCGGGGCGGCACAGGGAGGTCAGCCCGGGGCTCTGAGGGGGCGCGGTGGTTTCGTGTCGCTCCCCACCGTGTGAGGTAGCTTTTTGCCTTTTCAGGAACAGTCGTACTCTTCTCTTTCTAGTTTGCTCTAGCGCTTTGTTGCTGTGAAGAAATAAGGCTCAGTATTAAAAATATAAAAGCTGAGGCCCCCGGCAGAGCGGGTGCTGAGGTGGCTTCTGAGGGGAGCAACTGGGACCTGAGGGTGCTCACCGACACCTGGCTCCCCTCCTACCTCAGCCGGTTTTATTTTATTTTTTTTTAAATCCCCTGTGAGGCCATGGGAGACACTAGTGTGAAATAACTCCAGCTTGGAGCTGGCACGCTACGGCATTTATGCAGCAACTGATAAATTCCTCCTCTAATGTAGTAGGGTGCTGCTGCCATGGCACACACAGTGTGTTTAGGGGTTTGCTTGTTCTCACATAGCACAAATTCTTAAAAGCCAAGGCCCCATAAAGAAACGCATCGGAGAACTGGAATCACGGTGTGGTTTGTAGCTCCAGTATATTTTTATGTATCCAGACTTACAGGTCAGGACGTCATTTGGACAAAGCTCTGAGGCACTGGGTGGGATTGCTGGGGTGTCCTGAGCAGGAGTTGAACTTGATGATCCTCAGTCCCTTCCAGGGCACGATATTCTGTGATTCTGGGTGATTATTACATCCTGCCCACCATCAAAGGCAGCTCACTGTGGGAGCTCGTGTGTGCATACGGCATGCCCAGAACTCCATGTGCCCTGCAGCTCCATTACTGATATCACCATTAAAAAGCAAACAATATGTACAAGGACAAAGTGGCTTTGTTATATAAATAGGTGGCTGAACGCTGGGCCTTTGCCAGGCACTCTAAATTTACTCTCTTCTGTTTGAAGCTTCTTCCATCTGGTTCAATACTTTTTGTGTTTATTTTTATCTGTTCAGAGAAGCCTGGACCAGTCTTTTGGTTCAAAGGAGCATGTTGGGGCTTATTTTTTTGTATTTATTGAAGGGCTTGCAAGGCCCAGAGTTAACTAAGTCTGTCAAAGGCAGGAGCTATGCCAAATACATTTGGCATGATCTGTTCTGAAAATACAAAATCAGTAGGAAAACAAGAATCACAGAGTCATCAAGTCTGGAATAGACCTTTAAGATCATCAAATCCAACTGTCTACCCAGCACTGCCAGTGTAGCCCCCAAACCATTAAATATCACTCAGTGGCAGATCCAGATGCCTCAAACACCTCCAGGTATGGTGACTTCATCACCTAGGGCAGCCCCTTCCAACGCCTGAGCTCCCAGTTATTCTGGGCAGGGTGGTGCCGGGGGGGAGGGACGCGACTGACTGGTGCTGCCTGGATTTAGGTATTTTTTTATC
>JAWMQZ010000088.1:3055733-3080646 GCA_035584835.1 Tangara arthus
AACCCTGGCACCCAGTGCCACATCCAGGCTTTGTTAAACACCCCCAGGGATGGTGACTCCACCACCTCCCCAGGCAGAACATTCCAGAACTTTATCACCCTTTCTGTAAAATCCTTTTCCTGATATCCAACCTGTGTTTCCCTTGGGGCAGCTTGAGGCTGTGTGCTCTGGTTCTGTCAGTTCCTGGAGACAGAGCCCAGCCTCAGCTGAGCACAGGCACCTTTCAGGAGCTGCAGAGTGACGAGGGCAGCCCTGAGTCTCCTTTTCTGCAGGCTGAGCACCCCCAGCTCCCTCAGGGGTTCCTCACAGGGTTTGTTGTTGGCGATGGAGAGAGACAGGGAGACTGATTCAGTGATCAGAATCTGATTTTACTGTGGGATACAAACACTTAGGTATTGTGGTATTTGCAGGGGTCCCCAGGACGAGGTGAGAGATGAGTCAATCTGACTCCATGTTCTTAGAAGGCCAATTTATTATTTTATGATATTATATTATAGTAAAGAATGCTATACTAAAACTATACTAAAGATTAGAGAAAGGATACACAGAAGGTTACCAAAGCATAATGATGAAAACTGTGACTGACTCCTCAGAGTCCGACACAGCTGGATGGAGATTGGTCATTAAGTAAAAACAATTCACAAGAAACCAATCAAACAATCACCTGTTGGTAAACCATCTCCAGCCGCATTCCAAATCAGCAAAACAGGGAGAAGCAAGTGAGACATTGTTTTTTCTCTGAGGCTTCTCATCTTCCCAGGAGAAGAAATCCTGGCGAAGGGGTTTTTCAGAAAATATGACAGTGACAAGGTGCTGTTATAGGGAGGCCAGTAATGTGTACTGCAGTGATTAGGTTAACATCACACACGCAGACTTATGCATATAACAACATCTCTTGCAGAGTTTAATGGGATTTTATTTTTCTGGTAAATCCATCTGATTGAATCTTCTTGCAATCCAGGTCTAATTTTTAAAGTTCTGTTTGCTTTTGCCAAGGCATCCTGTTATCAAATCTCTTCTGTCAGCCAGGTGCAACATCCATCATCTGTCTTGTGCCCCCCAACATTCCATCAGTTTGTGTTCCCAGCCCCTCTCCAGCCTCGTTGCCCCCTCTGGATGTGCTCCAGCCCCTCAAGGTCCTTCCCAAAGTGAGGGCCCAGAGCTGGACACAGCACTCGGGGTGTGCCCTCACCAGTGCCGAGCACAGGGGCAGAATGAAATCCCTGTGTAGGAAAGCAGGCAGCCCCAGCAAAGGGGAGAAATGATGCATCTGACTCCATGGATATCAGAAAGCTAATTAATTACTTTATTATACTATATTATTATATATATACACTACATTCTATCTATCTATCTATCTATATATATATATATATATATATACCATATTATTCTATACTATATTACACTACATCTAAACTGAACCCACACAAGCACCCAACTCAACTGCCCTGCCCAGCATCTCGTGACCATCAGTGACAGTCCCCACACACACCTGGATCCAATGGGTCAGTGAATCACAGCACTCCCAGCAGAATCCAATCACCAATTCCCTTCAGGGAAACAATCTTCCACAATGCATTCCACTTGTGAACAAGAGGAGCAGTAAATGAGATAAGAATTGTTTTTCCTTTCTCTGAGGTTCAGAGAATGTGAATCCCAGAAAATCCTTGGGAAGTTGTGCTTTGCTTTTCTCCCTGAAGAGAAATGTGGCCACAGAGCCGAGCGCTGATTGACTCTCACAGTGCCCATGGCTTGGGTTCTTGCCCAGCTGAGCTCTCAGCCACGCTGTGTCCTCAATCATCACCAGGAATGCAGCTGGAACTTGGGAATTCCTGCTGGCCTGTGGAAAATGGATTTGTAGAGAATTTTTAAAGTTTGGTAGAAGGTTTATATCATGCGTATTTGTATGTAAATTTTGAGATAAGAAATGTTGACTTAGAAATGTCATGGAATATGACAGATATTGTTGAGGGAGAAACAGAACTAGAAATAAGTTTTAAAGGATAGCTTTGTAAATAAGACTAAATACTTTAGAGAAATATGGCAGCTCTCAGTTGCTCCATCTCTAGGTCAGAGAAGGGCCTGAGAGGAATTTGTCTTTCCAAACCAGCTGTGGGTCTGCTGGGAGATAAAACCAGCTCTGGGAGATAAAAGAAACAATAGGAAGGATTCCACTGATTGATGAATGGAAAAAGATATTTGCCTTTACAAATTAACTATAGGTGTGCTGATAAATGAAACAGGATATTAAAAGACAAAAGAAACAATGAGGAAAACCCCTAAATTCCATAAGAATTAAAAATGAAAAGGGAGTGTTATACATTAGAGGGGATTCTTTGGGATCAGGTGTTCTGGGAAGTCTGAACCTCTCAGGTACCTCAGAAATGGGGAAAGAGAGAAGGGAAATGCAGCTGGGAAATTGGGATAAAAAGGAGGCTGCGTCCTCCAAAAATTGGAGAGACCCCAGGGGAATGCCCCATGGCCTCTGCCTTGATTGGAATAAAGTTCCAGGACTCCTCTGTCTCCTTTTTGGCCATAAACCTCTGCTGTTTGTGGAGTAATTTTCCTAACACACCCAAAGGAATCCTCCTTTCAGTATCTAAACTTGCCATTAAAACCTCCAAATCTGCTGTGGCACAGCTGCTGGAGCCAGGATTAACCAGAGTGTTGGAGTGCGGGGTGAGAGCGGGGAGGGAGGAAAGGAGGGATGCTTCATAATGGTTCTGCGAACCGCAGGCTTCAATTCAATTTAGCAAGCCATCAATCACGCTGCGGGTGTCACAGCGAAGGGCCGGAGCCGGGACGGTTTCAGTAGAGGGCACTCAAGTCCCAGAAATCCGCATTTCCCAGGTATATTCCCTCTCGGATGTTTTAGGAGCCGACTTCGGCACATGAATCTCGGTAATGCGAGCACTGAGCCTCATAACTCAGATTGATTGTGGTTCTATTAGACCTGATGCATATAAATCTAAACAAAACACATGTGGATGGAGCTAATTCCAACGAACCAGTTTAGATACCATTACAGAAATAAAGAGAAGCCTCTTTTTCTTCATTAGTATTGAAAAATGCTATAGCTATAGAAATGCTTATGTGTCTTTCTGCCAGGTTCATAGTTCTGCCGCTGCTCTAAAGCTTTAGTCTGATTTGAAAATGACTTTCTTCAATCAGCATTTTCCTCTAGATATTAATAACCTCAACACTATTTCCCACTTTTGCAAGTGGTTCCCTTTCATACTTAAAAATAAGAAGTCTTAAATCAGTGTCTTGAGAACACCCATAAACCTACAGCTTTATTTGTAGGTGAGAGGGCTGAATTTTTATGTGTATAAAACCCCCATAAGATGTACAGGATTTTGTGGAAATCTGACCTGTGTAATACCTGGAGCTCTAAACACCACACATATTCATAGTAAAAACAGCAGCACGAAAAAATCACATCTAAATATCTTCTCAACCTTCTCAAAATAACCAATCGACTTCTCCTCACTGGTACACTATGTTCACAAGTTATAAATACACCAGAGTTTGCATTAATTGATACACTCTTAAATGATGAATTACCACATTAAAGCTATTTTCACAGCTCTTATGAACTGGGCAAATATCTTGTATTTTTAGCATTGCTGTAAGAAGTCAGCCAAAGCCAAAGCCCTTCTGCTACCTTTGATCGTCCTCAAGGCACAGCCAAAGATTCCTGAGGAAAATCCTGACTCAGCTGCGTGTAAATCCTGTTCCCCAGGCCAGCATCCCACTGTGCAGCACTCACCTGTGCAGCAGCGCCCAGCCAGAGCTCTGGGCCCATGAGGAGCTCTATCAACATTCCAGGTTCTTCCTTCTTCTGTCCAGCCATCCTGCCTGTGCTGTAATTGTCCTTCACAGCCTGGCTCTGGCTCCAGGGGAAATCTAGCCTGGCTGCTGAAGGTCACTGCTCACAGGTCTGGGCCCAGGCAGCCCCTCCATGGGCACCAGAGAAATTGAGTCTTTGTATGGGGAAAAATAAACCCCAAGCAGTGATGGTGCAACACCTGAGAGAAGTTTCCAAAGTGCTCTCTTTGTAATCCTGCCACAGAGCAGCCCTGGGCGCTGCCCAGAGAGAGGAGAATTGCCAAGTCACACGAGAGGGACGGGCTGGGGACAGTGTGGGAGTAAAAATGGAGGGTGACACAGCCGTAGTGGAATGGGAACAGTGTGGGGATGTGGAAATAAAAAGGGAGGGAAACAGAGCCATGGTGGGCTGGGGACAGTGTGGGGATACAAAGGGAGGGAGACACAGCCATGGTGGGCTGGGGACAGTATGGAGATACACAGGGAGGGTGACACAGCCATCTGGGCTGCTCTGCTGAATGCCCTCAGGCTGCTTTGGGAAGGAGAAGCCATAAGAGCCCATGAGCAGCCCTGGAGTGCTCCTCTGCCTGTGCCCAAGCTCAACTGCTCTGGTAATTTCTGGTACAGGGCTGTTCCTGTCCTGCCCTCTCTGACCTACACGCAGGAGGTGAGGACTGTCTGTGACCTCCACACACCCACCTGTCACTAATCAAATAATTTAATACAAAATAAACTGTTTGTGCTGGCTCTGCAGTAGGATCCAGAGCTTTATCAGTGCCTGGTACTGACAGAAAGGCAGGAAGCAGCATCCCAAACTAACAGAATATTTCCTCCCAGCTACAGTTTAATTTAAACACTCCACAAAATCAAACCTGTGCTCCGTGTGCTGGAGTCTGCAAAGAGCAAAGAACAGCCACAGCCAAAACAGCCCTTTTTACCTGCTCCCTCCCAACAGCTTTGTGGGGCTTTTTTATCTGCAGGTGCAAAGAGTCACCAGGTTGTGACATTTAATTTTATAACCAGTTCACAGAAACAGCTGTCCTTCACTTAAGCAGTATTTAAAGAAGTTTTCTTCCATGCCCTTTTGCTAAATCTTATCCATGCTGGATGTCAGGAGGGATAAAAATATCCTTAACACCAGCCACTCTTTTCTGTAACCGATTTGGCACAGGCGGGAAGGTTTGGGCTGGGAGCTGGAACCTCGGCCCTGCCCACAATCAACACCAACAACCCCCTCCTCCGAGCCTGGAGGGGGCTGAGCAGCCCCTCTGCCTCTCTGCCTCGGGGCTGAGGAAGGAGTGAGACGTTCCCTCCTCCACGACACGGGGCTGAGACCCCAGCTGCACCTTCCCATCGCACCGGGGAGGCACCGCAGCATCTCTGCGAGGGGCTGGTCCTGCCCCGGCCGTGTAGCCAGAGATTTTTCCAGTTTTTCCGTATGATTCCGTGCTGATGACTGCTGTCACATTCCCTGGCCGATCCCCCACTGGTGCTGTCCCATCAGCCAGAGCCCAGACACCACTGCAATGGGGAATCCCCCGCGTGTCCACCTCCCCGCAGAGGCGACAGCCAGCAACTTCTCTTTGAGTTGTAGATCAATAATGGCTTGCATTATTGCAGCGTTCCTCCTCCAGTCCACACACCCCGGCTCCCGAGCCTCCTCCGGGATGGGGCTCTGGAGATCAGCGTTTCAGCACGCCGAGCTTGCTGCTGGGGAAAGAGACGGGCAAGGAAAATTAAAGAGATGAGCAGATACAGAGTAATAGTATGTTTGTAAAAAAATTAAAGATTTGCTCTTCAGCTGTTCCAGACTGGAGTGAGCAGACAGCTGGCAAATGGGAACGATTGGAAATGATGGAATAGATCAAATTATTTAAATGAGAAAAAAAAAAAAAAAAGAAATTCACCCTAGCCTGGCCCAGCACGTTGACAAAGCAGCTCCCGGTCCGCGGCACGGGCAGCCCTTTGTCTCTGTCACCGGGGTCATTAAACTCCGGCTGCGGAGCGCGGGCCGGGCGCTCCGACCGCAGCGGCCCCGGCCCCGGCCGGCCCCGGGATGCCGCCCCCAGCCCCAAACCCCCCTGCCCGGCCTCTCCTGGCGCCCACCGGCGGGGACACCGCGACCCCGGGGGCATAAGCGACACCCGAGCGCTTGGGGGACACCGCGACCCCGGGGGCATAAGGGACACCCGAGCGCTTGGGGGACACCGGGCACCCGCGATCTGCGGGACAGGGCTCTGCCGGGGGCAGAGGGAACAGAGGCGCTGCCGGGACCCCCGGGACCCCTTCGCCATCGCCTCCCGCCCCGCGGTGCCCTCCGAGGGTCCGCTTGGTATCCCGACCCGGGGGAGCGGGCGGGTGCCGGGTGTCAGCGGTGTGTCAGTGTCGGGGGGTGTGTGTCAGGGGGTGTGAGTGTGTCAGGGGGTGTGTGTCGGGGGGTGTGAGTGTGTCGGGGGGTGTGAGTGTGTCGGTGTGTGCACGCTCCACTCCGGGGCTTTGCGCGAGCCGCGCATCAGCGGTAGGAGGGGACAGAGCCGCTCCTGGGGCGCACCGGCAGCCCCGGCTCCGCAGGTGCCGCCCGACCGGCACCGGCACCGCACGGTTCGGCCCGGAACAGCCCGGCTCGGCTCGGCAGGACGCGGAAGGGAGCGGCCGGAGCTGTGGCTGCCGCGGGACGGGCCGGCGCGGCCGCTCTAAGATGTGCCATGAGCCGCCCGGCCCCGGCGCCGAGCGGCCGCTCCTGAGCCCCGGGCAGCAGCCGCCGCCCCCGTCCCCGCTGCCCCTGGGGCCGTAGGGCCGCGCCGGCCCGCGCCCTCCCCAACGATGCCCCATCTCTGGCCGGCGCTTCGCCGCGTCCTCTGGGAATACTGGGCAGCGCTCCTGGTCGGCGGCTTCTGGGGACAGAGCTCGCACGGGATGCCGCATGTCATCCGGATCGGTAAGGGCTGGCGGCGGCCGCGGGAGAACTTCGGGGCCGGGCGGAGAGCGCGCTGCCGCGGGATGCGGTACCCGGGGCTGCGGGATGCGCTGTCCGGGGCTGGGGCGGAGGTTCCCCGGCCAAGGATGCGCTGTCCGGGGCTGGGGCGGAGGTTCCCCGGCCAAGGATGCGCTGTCCGGGGCTGGGGCGGAGGTTTCCCGGGTGAAGGATGCGCTGTCCGGGGCTGGGGACGCGCTGCCGGGTGCCGGGGCGGAAGGTGCCGGCGGCGCGGCGAGGCGGGGGCTGTGTCCCGGAACGGAGCGGGCAGCGCTCCCGGTGCGAGCAGCCGCCCCGGGCGAGGTGCGATGAGGGCGCCGGGCACCTTGCGAAGAGGAGAGGAGAGTGCTGTCCCTCTGTCCCTTTCCCCGGGGAAACGGAACGCTTTGCTCCGGAGAGGAGGAATGCTTTGCCTCTGGAGAGGGAGGATGCTGAGCCCGCAAAGACAGGGGATGCCGAGCGCCCAGAGAGGGGGGATGCTGATTCCCTGGAGAAGGAGGATTTTTGCTCACAGAGATGGGGGATGCCGAGCCCCCGGAGAGGGGGATGCGGTTGCTTGCGGTACCCGGTGCGAGGAGAGCTGTTGAGCCTGCGGCAATAGGGGGCTGTGCAGGGGTGCTTTGACCCAGGGCTGGATGTGCCCAGAACAAGGGACAGACAGCCCGGGGGGGCCCGCGGCACCGAGTCCCGCTGCCTGGAGGATGCCAGTGGGCTGGCTCCGCTGCAGCTGCTGCTGAGGACCAGGCGTGTTTCATTAAATTGCTGAGGTTCTGGGGAAAATTAATTTTTAATAATGTTACATAAAGTAATTGCACAGATAACATCCTGGGAATGAGTCTGCGATCTTTCTTTTTCTAATTAAACGAGATACTTGTTTTAATCATGTCATGTAAAGAACGGTGCTGATTTCTGTTACATCCCATGCACTTTGCCATCGGTACACATTCCCGGGGATTTGCTGTCTGCCCACTAAAAATTACAAGGACAGGTTTACCTGCCTTTTGACAGTTCAAATTTTAACTCAGAGAAACCAGTGAAAACTGAATAGGTTTGTGAATAATTTTAACTGGGAAAAAAAAAAAGGGGGGGGGTTTTACTTAAGCCAGTGCAACTGCACAGCAGCAATGTGAAAGCCAGAAAGAGAAAAATGCTGCTCCTGAGGGACAGGTGCTTTTTGAAGTGAAACACTGTCACCTCCAGCGCTGCTTGAAGTGGCTACATGGCCCAGATCGTCTCATGGACAAGGGCTTGATTCCTGCAGGGTGAGCATCTGGTACTTCCGTGAGTGGGGTGCTCCAGGCAGATGTTATCCCGTGCTCATTGTAGTGCCAGGAATATTGGTGGAAAAGGTTAATGGATCTGCCTCCGGGCCTGGGGCCCTGGCGGCTGCTGAACTTTCACCAGAGCCAAGCTGTTTAGTATGCTCAGCCTCCTCCTGGAACAGCTGGAAATGTTTTGTGCCACACAAACCCACTCCCAGGAACGCTCCGTGGCTGCTGACAGGGCTCTGCCAGTCCCCCTGCAGGAGCGGGGAGGAGGCGTCCTGCCGTGAGACCCCCCCTCCTGTGTCACCAGCCTGTCCCCACCGCCAGCCCCGCAGTGCTGGGGTGTTGGAGTTTCCCTCCCCGGCAGGTCCCAGGGCTCTGATCGCCTTTGGGACCGAGAGCCGTGCGCGGGAGGGGCTGTGGCAGCTGGGCTGCCGGGCTGGCAGCTCCTCCTGCTTTGGGCTTGGCAGCAGCGGGGCTGATTCTCGGGGGCCAGAGCCGGCTGCTGCCAGGCTGGAGCTCCGAGGAGGCGGCCAGGGGCGCCTGCAGATGTGGCAGATGCTCGTGGGGAAACGGGCTGGGGCCGCTGGGGCTGGCGGCTGCTGCGACTCCGGGGAGCACTCGCCTGGCTCATGGGGGATATTCAGGATACTCAGGAGTATCCCTGGGGGCTCTGTGGAGATGTTTAGTCTCGACTCTCAGTGCCTCAGTTGTCCTGAAAATGGGTTTTCCGGGCTCAAAGCAATTGCACAAAAGGACAGAGGAGATTTCAATGCAGAGACTGCTGCCAGCCCTCCACGAAAGCACTTGGGTCTGCTGCAGCTCTGCTCCCCTTCACCGGGCAGGCAGGGAGGGATGGAGCCTGGGAGGGAGGGATGGAGGCAAGGAGAGAGAGATGAAGGCAGGGAGGGAGGGAGGGAGGCAGGGAGGGATGGATAGAGGTAGGAAGGGAGAGATGGAGGAGGCAGGGAGGGAGGGATGGAGGCAGGCGGGCAGGAAGGGAGGAAGCGTTGCCCGCTGCAGGAGCACAGCTGTGCCACTGCCAGCACTGCCGTGCCTTCCACAGGAACGGTCTGGCTTTACCTGCTGAGAAATCCCACAACAGTCAGCCCCTCATCGAGCCACCTCCTTGATCACTAAAGTAAGAAACTTAAAAGATCAGGAAAAGGCTTTAATCGGGGCTGCAGGGAGATCTGTGTTTACCTTCTCTCTCAGCTAAAACTGGCATCATTTTGTGACCTCTTTTTCAGCCCACTGGAAAACTGCAGCTTCTTGCCCTGCATTAATTTGTGCAAAGATGCCCTGGCTTTCAAGTAATTATTTTAATTATTAGGTTATGCCAAGAAGTGCAGAGCATTTAAGTAACTATTGGTTTAGCGCTGAAAATCAAACCAGAGAGAAAGCAGGTAACTTCTCAAAGCTCTCTCTTTTCCTTGTGAAGCTGACTATTAAAATAAATACAGGGAAAGATATCTAAGAAAGGGAAGAAAAAGCCAAAAGCGCTCTTTCTCTCACCAGTAAAATATAAATATTTAATCTACACATCTAAACATAATCTATACATGCACATGTACAAAGAAAATCTGTGCCTTGTTACAGGATGGGTTTTTAAAGCAGGAGTTTGCATCTGAAGCTTCTTCAACAGCTGCTCGGTTATTACGCAATCTGTTAAATATTTGAAAACGCCGTATCAGAAAACACCACCCGAGCGCTCAGTTCAGCTCCCAGGTGCCCTGGAGCGGAGGCAGAGGAGGGTGGTGGTGAGAGGAGCTGCCCGTGCTCGCCCCGCTGAGGGATCCTGCGCTGCTGCCCGCCCTCACTGCGGCTGAGCCGGGCGCTTCACACCTGGCACCAGGAGCCGCTGAGCGTTTGCACTATCGCAGCTAGAGGAGTGCCAGGAGGTGCTTATGGGACCGTGCAGAGCCCGTTTGTCTAACCCAGCACCCGGATTAAAAAGCAGCTGTAGCACCCTTCAGCGCACAGACAGAGCCTGATGCCATTTTGTAGAGCTGATGGCACCGTCCCTAACAAAGCAGGGCGGGATGGCTGGGGTAGGTGGAGCAGGACCGGCGGCTCCAGCAGACCCATTTTGTTGCCGAAACATCATGAGGAATTCCTCTGAGTGATGCTTTTGAGGGACGATGTGTTTGTGAGACACAGCACGGATCGGATGCCAATGGGTTAGGATCAGTAAATTGTAAAGAACAGACCCCTGGCACTGGGCAGGCAGCAGGAGCTGGATCTGGGGGGTCCTGAGTGGATTTGCACTCAGGAGCTGGATCTGTTGTGTCCTGAGTGGGTTTGCACTCAGGAGATGGATTTGGGGGGGGTCCTGAGTGGGTTTGCACTCAGGATTTGGGGTGTCCTGAGTGGGTTTGCACTCAGGATTTGGATCTGGGGTGTCCTGAGTGGGCTTGCATTCGGGAGCTGGATTTGGGGTGTCCTGAGCGGGTTTGCACTCAGGTGCTGCTGAGGAGGTGACACCACGCTGCCCCGCTGCCATCACTGCCCTTGGCCGCCCCACTCCTGCCAGGAGTGCCCCTGATGTGCCCCCTGTGTGGGCAAAGGGACAGGAAGGATCCCACTCTTCCCTTGGGTCACCCCAAGCCCAGCTGTGTGCCCCTCTGCTGGAGGAGTGTGCCAGGCCAGAAAATGGGTTCATTTTCCTTGCTATATTTTAAAAGGCATCACCTCCACATCTGGGTCCTCACTTTTCTGCCAGGATTTTACTGAGGTTGTATTCCTGCTGATATTTGTGGCAATAATCCCACCTCAAGCAGGTCTGACAGTCCCACTCCTGTATCTCTGAAGTCGCTGTGAGCAGGATCAGTCTGCAGCAAAGCTTTTAAACAAACAATCCTGCGTGAGGAATTTATCGGATTTTATTTCTTGTAGTGTCTTTCGAAGCTGTGTTTGCAAAGAGAAGGGGTCAGAGCATTGATTGTTTGTATGATTTGCAAGTAACACAGAAAATACAACCAAATTGGAATCCGTGTGAGAAAAATGTCATTGATTATTTTACACAAATACATAGAAAACAAATTCTGTGGATAATTATCCTGCTCTGTGTGATTGGCTTTTCTGAGGCTTATTATGCTTGTCAGGAATTTTATTTTGAAACCACCTTCCCACACTCTGCAAATGAAGTTGTATTTTTAAAAACAAAGCAGAAACAGACTTTTCCAGGCTGAAAAGGCAGCACCCAAGGGCTGGGAGCTGCACATCCACAGGGGACATGAATGCTGGAGTGGGAATCCTCAGCAAGGCAGCTCCAGGGTTTTTCTGCCTGGTGACCAGAGTGGCCAGGGTTCTTTGGGGAGGCTGGCAGGGGATGGCGGCAGGGTGGTTTTAAAACACTTATTGCCTTTGTAGCTTCTGCTGCATTCCCTTGGGCATTTCTGTGACCGTGCACCCACTGCTCAAGCATTTCATGGTTGATAAAGTTATTTCAGGTCACGAGACGCTTTGTGTGTCAGATAACACATTCTGGTAATTTCAGCAGGATAGGAGGGCGGCAGTGTAAATTGTTTGGTGGTAAATGAATTCTGAATACATTTGAATAACAATGTTAACTCTTTATCGCAGAATAGTCTAATTATTTGATCTTGGCATTCTCTCGAGAACTTCATACAGGAAATTAAGATCAAACCACATAGCAGAAAAGAATAGACTCTCATTTATCACGAGGCAGGAGAGACACCAGAGCAGACAGCTCTGCTGTGCCTGGGGCACTTGGGCACCCTCGGGCTGGGGGCAGCAGGGGTGGGCACAGCTTGAGGGGTGAGGGAGCCTTGGGGGGCTGGTTGTGTGCGGGGAGAGGTGGCTGCACATGTCCTGACACCTGTGAGACACATCAGGACACCCTGACACACACTGGGACACACTGACACTCACCAGGACACACTGACACACTCTGGGACACACAGACACTGACTAGGACACCCTGACACTCACTGGGACACAGTGATGCACACTGGGATACACAGACACACTCTGGGACACACAGACACACACCAGGACACACAGACACACACTGGGATACCCTGACACACACTGGACACAGTGACACTCACCAGGACACACTGACACACTGGGACACCCTGACACATTCTGAGACACCCAGACACACACCAGGACACTGTATCACACACTGGGACACACTGACACACCCTGGGACACACTGACACCCTGGGACACACTGACACACACTGGGACACTGTGACACACATGCCTGTGGCACCTCCTCTCGTGCTGCAGTGTCACGTCTGGTTTTACCCCCAGCAGGTGCAAATCCCCCTCTCTGACCCGAATCTCTGCATCTCGGGTGTTTTTATTAACGAAGCCAAGCAGAGGCTGATGTTGTGAGGAGGTTCCTGTGGAGCCTGCCCGGAGCGACACTGAACTCATCCTGTCCCCGGCAGAGCTGGCTCCCTTTTCCCTGGGCAGCGAGGCTCTCCTTGGGCACAGAGCAGCACTTGCAGGGAATCAGCGCTCCCGACTGACACCCCGCCTCCCCGCTTGTCGCGATATGCGCTGGCGCCCAGCCGGGCCCCGCATCGGCAGAGGGCAGTGCCCCGCCGCGGCTCCCGCACCCTGCTGCGGAGCAGCGCGGATCCACAGCGCTCACACCGAGCTGTGCCGGCTGAGATACGGTGCTGGAGATGCTGGAGGTGCTGGAATATCCTGCCGGGGCAGAGCAGATCTCCAGCGCTCGCACAGAGCTGTGCCAGCAGAGATGCTGGAAATGCTGGAGACGCTGGAATCTCCCCCCGGAGCAGCGGGGATCTCCAGCGCTCGCACAGAGCTGTGCCAGCACAGATGAAATGCTGGAGTCTCCTCCCGGGGCAGAGCGGATCTCCAGCGCTCGAACCGAGCTGTGCCAGCAGAGATGCTGGAAATGCTGGAGTCTCTCCTCCCAAATCAACACAGATCTCCAGCTCTCACACAGAGTTTTGCCAGCAGAGATGCTGGAGTCTCTCCTCCCGGGGCAGAGCGAATCTCCAGCGCTCGAACCGAGCTGTGCCAGCTGAGATTATGGGGATGCTGGAGTCTCTCCTCCCAAAACAGCCCGAATCTCCAGCTCTCACACGGAGCTGGGCCAGTAGAGCTGCTGGGGATGCTGGAGTCTCTCGTGGAGGAGACACGGTGGCAAATCCGCCCGGCGAGGTGTTTGTAGCCAGCATTAAGCCTCCTAATCCGGTGTAATGTGTGTCTCCACCAGTTTCGCAATCTCCCTCGCCTCCTCTCGGCTGCAGCTTTACCGCGATGCTGTCTGGGCTGTTCCCTGTGCACAGCAGAGTCTCTGGCAAAGGCAGATAGCGAGTTGAAAGCACCGGAGCCACGGAGGGGGGATAGAGGCGAACGTTGAGAGGAGCTGAGGGCTGAACGAGAGGATAAGAACTGCTCTACGGCAGGAACAGGAGTGCTGTGCCCCTTGGAGAATCCACCTCGGTTTGCCAGGCAGGGCTTGTCGCAGTGTGGGCCGGTGCAGAGGGGATTTCAATGGGATGGGGATTCATGCATTGATACATCGATTCGTGTTATTGACAGTAAAAACAGGGATGATGTGCTGCTATTTACCACTTGTGATAAAGACTAAAATAGATGCAGGTCCTTAGCACAAGCGAGAGCTCTCAAAGCAGGTGGAGGGCTCAGCTCATTGCTTTGTCATTGCTCCTGCAACCAGCTTTTCTATGTGGCTGCATTTGTTAACCCTTTCTGCCTCCTCTCAACCCCCTTTGCTGTGCCGCCCCCAGGGAAGCCACAGCTCCACTGCTCAGGTTTGCACTGTGAGACTCTCACCACACCAGCATTACCTGGCTCCTTGTGCTTTAAATCTGCAGCGAGACTCTGAGCATGAACACACAAATACGGATGTGACTGCTCTGTTATTTCTGGCAGGGAAGATCATCAGCAAAACGTGGTTCAGCTGCAAACGGCTGAGGAGAGCGTGGGGTACCCCTGCGTCAGAGGCAACCCCAGAGCTGCTCTGAGCTTCCCCCACGCTGCTCAGCTCTGCAGCACTGGCAGGAGGAGAGGAGAGCAGACACCACCCTCGGGCACCACACCGTATCTCTATTATTTAATACTTCAGTCCAGGGACCTCGTTAGACTTCGGCTTTTTTGCCGTGTCCCAGCCAACAAGCTGCACTCCCCTGTGTGGGGTCAGATTCAGAGAATAAAAATCAGAATTGGGAAGTAATAAGGGAACAACTGGCACATTCTGTGTCAGCTCGTTGTGCCTGGGACATTCAGCACAGCAGTGTGGCCTGGAAAGCAGCAGGAAGGACTGGGCTTCCAAAGGCACGGAGCCTGTGGGGATGTTTGGAGAAGTTTTTAAGCAGACAGATAAACCAAAGGCACAAAACAAAGACTTAAAATTACATAAGTGTTCAGATAAATTAGTGAATTTGGGCCTTGCACTTTGCTCATTGCTCTGGAAATTGGGCACTGGGGATCTCCTCTAAGGGGCACCCAGCTCCCCTGGACTGGAGCACTCAATGTTACACAGGCTTTTGAGACAAAGTCCAATTTCTCCTTGGCACCTGCAAGCAGCAGCTTCAGGAGCACCAGCTAGGTGGAAATGGTGGTTCCTGCCTCCAGTAAGGACTGGGATGAGGCCACTGCCTGCCCTGGCAGAGGCCACTGGGCACTCATTAGCTGGTAATGGCATCTGATGGCATGTCCTTTGTTCCCACTGGGGACTTGAGGGTGAACAGACCAGATCTCTGAACTCACCAGCTCCCAGGTGAGTAGGAAGGTGCGTCATTCCTAAAATAACAGAGCTGGTTCTGCAGAGCCCAAACTCGATTAGAGCCGTGGAAGTGCACGGGGAGAGAGCCGGCGGCGCCGTGGGCGGCTCCCCCCACTCTAATGAATAGACGGCTGTCAGCTCGCACTCTTCTCCCAGGATGAAGCAGTAAATAAAATCTGCTATAACCCACGAATTTAGCTGAGTTACGGCTGTCTGTGGGGACTGAGGTGTTAGACTTGTTGGTTAGTTTTGCAGTGAATTCAAAGCGCTCTGAGGGAAGTCACCGCAGTGATTTGAAATTCCACCCTCTGAGAGACACCGTGCCTGCCTGGGCTGACGGGGATTTTTCCTGGCTGCGGCAGAAGTTTTGTGCTGGAAACAGGGTGGATTCTGTTCTGAATGGAACAAAAAGCCACAACACCTGCTCTACAGAGGAGACAAGGCTGGATGTCATAGAATCTCAGAATTCTTTGGGTTGGAAGGGACATGAAAACTCAGCTCATTCCACAATCTCAGAATTCTTTGGGTTGGAAGGGACATGAAAACCAAGCTCATTCCAACCCCCTTGCCATGGCAGGGCACCTTCCGCTGTCCCAGGTTGCTCCAAGCCCTGTCCAGCCTGGCCTTGGACACTGCCAGGGATGGGGCTGATGTACCCCTGGGGCTCTGTCACTATAGGACACAAAATAACACGACGTGCACACACTGTTGTTCTTAAGGTAAAAAGGGGGAGTTTATTTTCTGACTCCAAGATTTATAGATTTCCAAAAGTGACTGTGGATTGGAGGGTGACAGTGCCACCTCTCCAATGACAAACCAACAGTCCATCAAATTTCTCTTCCTCCATAAAAAAATGCAAAACAATAAGTTATTTACAGAAAGTGTGTGAGAAAGTTCATTACAAGAATGTAAACATCAGAAGGCTTGGAAAATCTTAAAAAATCAGAGCAGCAGGGCTCTGTCAGATCACCCTGCCCACTGCTGACACGAGGAACAGCCCATGCAATGCCAGGGAGGTTCCCTCCCTGCAGAGCCTTGGGATGGGCAGCAGTCCTTTAGCACTGCAGAACTCTGAGATGATATTCCTTTATCAGATGTGCAGCAAAAGGTACATCATGATTAGCCTTAAAAGCTTAAGCTTTTTCTTTGCCCGTGCGAGACAGATTTATAATATTTCCCCTTTCTTTTTTAACACGGGATTCTTAGTGCAGACAGTGATTTATTGAACAATCAATTTCCTTATCTACGTAACACATTCAGGTGATCCATCAACGCCAGATAATCAATCCAGCTCGGGATTTTAAGTGTATATATGTATACTTGTGTATATATTTTCCTCCTCTGCTGTTGTCAGGCCAAGTAATGTCTCCCTTTCTTTGCTCCTTTCCTTTCCCAGTGACTTCTGTTTATGGTGTGTAAAAGAAACCCCCCGACGTTATATTACACCTTGTAAGTTTTACAGTACTTGAGAGGTTTATGTGCTATGAATGTAAAGGGCAATGCAATAACGCAAAGGGCAGTGAGACATTTTTAAGCACAGAAGGATATACACAGAGCTGAGGAGATAAATCTGGGTGGATAATCGTCCCACTGTGTCTCTCCTATTTATGAGAGGAAAAGACATTCGCTGCAAATCATGCTTCAGGTCACTCGTGCTCTGGTCTCTGCTCTGCATTATTGGCTGCTTTAACTGCTCTTAATCTGCTTTGGGGTCTCTGTGCTGGTTTGGAGCAGTGTCCTGGCCCAGCAGAGGGGGCTCAGCCCAGGTGGGGTGTGATTCCCCATGGCTGGGGGGGTACACTGGAGCTGTGCAGCTCAAGGAATGGTGTGAAAAACACCAATCGCTTGTTTTAAAATTTAAAAAAATTTAATAGTAATAAAATGGTTATAAAAATAGTAATATACACACACACATATATAAAAATATATCAAAACAAATTTATATCTAAAATATATTATATAAATATAAATATTTAATATATATTATATAAATAAAGATATATATTATATATATAAAAATTAGAGCAATAAGAATTTGGACAATCAGAGTTAGGACAATAAAGGACAACAAAAAAGCAAAGAATTACAAACCTTTCCTCAAAAAAGCATGTCTGCTAACAAAGGATTAACCCTTAAAAGCAGCAGCCTCTTGCATATTCATATATCTCATCCATGATGCAAACATTCCTTTCAAACTAGAGATTTTTCTGTTTATTGCCAGCTTCTCCCCCTTCATCTTGTAAATCATGGTTTGGCTCCATGGGGGCTGAAAGGAGGTAGAAGGAGGCTGGTTCTTCCTGCAATATTTCTTCTCTCTAGGATTTTAGTGTCTTGTCGCTGTTATCTCTGTGCAAGAATTTCTTGATAATCTTATCCATTCCTTGAGCTAGTTAGAAAAGTATCTTACATCTCATAGTTTCTATTTTAATATTATTTTGTAGCCTAAAACTATATTTAACACACTATTTAAAAGGATTAATACAGCATAACTTTCTAACATAACACACATAATATTAATTTTAATATTTGTGAAAAGCCAATCATAAAATAGGCATTTTTCACAACTGGGGTACATGGAATTTGATGTGTCTGCCCTCTGTGAGTTGGGAAAGGGCTGAGCTGGGGAAGGAACTGTAGGAGGGAATAAGAGGAGTCACAGCTGCCAAATCTGGAGCTTATGGGTGGTTGAGCTGGGAAAGAGGAGGCTGGGTTCAGCCTCCACAGTCTGGGTGTTCGCTGCTGGGGTTTGGGCTGGGCAGAAAACTGTTCTGAGAATAGGTCTGGGAACTTCAGCTAACACTGTTCCTGCAGGAGAGGAACTTTTCCTTGGCGGAATTCAGATTTCTGAAACAATCAAGCCATGAATCCCTCTCAAATGTGAATATTCAGAATTCAGCATTTGCACTTAGCAGTAGAATTGGACACAAAACGCCTTTACTTTCAGAGGTCAAGATAAGTTGTACACAAAGGTCACTGTTCCATGTGCTTCATTCAAAATCCAATTTGTTTTTTGGGCTTAGGATGGCAGAAATGCTGATGATTTTGCTATTGCCACCACATGTCAGGTACTTTCTGTGCAGGAAAAGATTCTGCCTTAATTACTTTCAGTTTTAACCGTCTGGCGCAGAGATGGGATTTTCCTGATTTGAACCATCTCATCAAAAACTGAGAGCTTACCTGAGACTGAAAAGCTCATGGTGTGGCAGAGCCCCATGGAGCTCCCAGGAGCAGGAGCTGGTGGCTGCTGTCCTGCTTCCCATGGTGGCAGCAGCTCTCCAGAATGTCCCTGGGATGGGAGGAGAGGAGAAGGAGCTGCAGGAGAATCCTCTGAATCCACGTCCCTCCCATCCAAGCAGTTCTGCAGAGCCCAGCACCTCCCACAGCTCCAGGTGCTGTTTCTTTCAGCAGCAATGCCATTACCATTTTAAGCTGAACCAGGGACCTGTAAAAAGGGTGTTCTTGGTTTCAATCTCTGGTCTATAAAATCTTAAGGACCTGCTCTTTCTTTATAGGGAAAGAAAACCATTTTCTTCCTCATTTTATGCACTTTTCTTCCTGCGAATTTTTATTTCTGCAAAAGCAGTTTTTGTCATCTTTGCTTAGACAAAATTCAAAGCAAGACCCTGGATGTTTTGCTTCAGGGTGGCATCTCAGCTTGGCTCATAATATTTGAATGGAAATAGGATCTGCAGTTTTCTTTCCTATTCATCTACATCACAGCAAAAGGCTTGTCCAGAATGGGTGTTGCAAAGTCTTAGATGAAGAAGATAAAATTTTTTAAAATGGAGGGCTTGTCCCTGCACAGTTTATCAAATTTCCTTGAGGTTACAGTTACAAATGAGGTGTTGAATACAAGAAATGCTCAGTTCTTTGAGCAGCTACCTTCTACCCTGTGGTGTATTGCAATAGCCAGAACTGACTTTGGATGTGTGTGCATCTATTTATAAAGGATCAGTAAATAAAATAGTGAGAACCATCTTTACTTAATTTTCTTAGACATTAATGAAGTGGTTTCTATTTGGTTTTCTTTTCTGCAGTGCAACTTCATCTATGAACTGTGGCAATTTCAGTTGCTGCTTCCATTTCCTCCTGCTGAAGGGAAAGCAATGGCACAGAGCACCCAAAATCCAGCCTGAGCTGCAGATCCCTCTCTTTACACTTTGGATTTGCTTTTACTTTAGAATTTTTCTGAGGCAATTCCCAATTAATTGACTGTCACTCCCTTTCCTTCTCTCTCCTACTCCAAGGATCACACACACGCTTGGTGCCCCTGGCACAGCCACTCCCTCTGTGACTTTTCATCTCAGCTGCTGAACTCCCCTCCTCATCCCCAGGCCTCAAAAGTGGAGGGAAGAGATGAGCACAGCTGAAATCCTGAACAAGCTGTACTTCCTGGTATTTTAAGAAAACGCTGAATTTTAAGAAAATTCCGAGTTTCCTCAGCAGCTGGATGAGATTTTTCGCTTGGAAACAGAACCCCCAGAATGTTCCTGGCTTCCTAAAGATGCTGTGAGGTGCCAGCAGCCTGGGTGACAGCACTGGCGACACTCTGAGCACCCACACTGACCCCACCACTATGTGCACATGATTTAAAGGGAAGTTTCCCCCCCAGCCTGGTGACCATGGATATTTAATGCTGGCCCAGGCACCTCTATATTTTGTGTTATAGGTCTCTATATTCTGTGTTATTAAGGTCATTCTATGTGGTTACACGACTCTTTGTGCTCTGTGAGGGTTTGTGGGGAAACCAATTTCCATATGAATTATGGAAGTTGATACCAACAGGGCTGTAATTCGTAAATTGTTCTGACAGCAACATTTTGTAACAGAACACAGAGAAACCAGGGTAATAAAACTTGCCATTAAGGGAGTGGACTTGTGAGTCCTAGAAAGAAATCTTGTCCAAGGATTATTTATGATCATTGCACACCAAAATGTGTTTTTGCATTTTTATTGCTGGCAAATTACTTGTAAACCCACCAGGGAGCTAATGATTCTTCCTCTGAGGCCATGCAACTTCGTTTTGGTTTATATATATATCCATTTCTGCCACCAGTTAAGCTGTCACTTTTGATTTACATTAACAATAATTATTTCAAAATAGCTCAGGTGTTAAAGGGTTAACTGTCCTTTGACTCCAGCTGACAAAATCCACAGGACAGTGATTCCAAAGGAGAATGGAGGTGCCTGGGCAGGTTTTCCCTGGATCACTGGAAAGGTGCTAACCACCTCTAATGGGGAGCACGGATTATTTATGTTCTTCTGCTGCTCCTCATTAATTTTTCAGAGCACTTGCTTGAAGAGTTCCGACTTCTCTGCTCCTTCATTAGTGTTACCTGTTCAGCAGCGTGCAGCAGGGGAGGTGACACTTCTGAAAGGAGATTTCTGCTTTGCAGGGGGAGAACACCAGCAGGAAGGTCTGGACAAGGAGCTGGGAGCAGGGACAAGGTTTTAGAGAGGTTTTAGAGAAGTTTTAGAGAAGTTTTAGCCTCCCTGGCAGGGATGGCTGGTGCAGGGGCTCAGTGGCCTGAGCCTGCCCAGTGGCTCATGTGAAAATCGCCAATCGCTTGTTTTTAGAATTTTAAAAGTTTAATAGTAATAAAGTGGTTATAAAAATAGTAATATAATTAGAGTAATAAAAATTTGGACAATTAGGATTTAGGACAATGTGAGACAATAAAAACAAAGAGTTATGGACAGTCTGGGTACCTTTATTGGGCAAAATAAGCCTGAAAAAGGACCCACATTAACAGAGGATTAACCCTTAAAAGCAATAACCCGTTGTATATTCATACACCTCATACATGATGCATAAATTCCATTCAAACAAAGGATTCTGTCTGGTCAGTGTCAACTTCTTCCTCTTAATCCTAACAGCTCTTCATGGCTGAGCAAGGTGGGAAGAAGTTCGTTTCTTTGATAATGGAGCAATAAATTCTCTTTCTCTGAAAGATTTAGGTGTCCTGTGGCTGCTATCTTGGTGGGAGTACCTCATTCCTTTCTTTAAAGAAATATCCCACATACATAGTTTCTATTTTAACTCCAAAAGTTACATTTGAACTACAAAATTACATTCACCATACTATTAAAATGTTAATACAGCACTACTAATCAATACAACATAATACATAGAGTAAATATCTGTGTAGAGCCATATAATATTCACTTTTCACATCTGCAATGGCACAGCAGAGCCACGTCAGGCACGGGCTGGGTTTGCGGTCTGAGCCCCCCAGAGCCCACCCAGACCCCTCTCCAGCCACCCTCCTGCCTGTTGGAATATAAAAATATATCTGAACAACTTAAGCCTCAGTATGCACCAGCCTTACTGTCTGTAACTGCTCTTAGAATTTTCTCAAAGCAACCTAAAATTCACCAAAGTTACTAAAACACGAACTGTACTAAAATAAGAACGAAGAAGCTGAGAGACTGCATACCAAAATCACAAGAACTAAATAACAGAAGACTGTAGAACACCTACACAGTAACCAATCACAAACAGTAAAAAATGAAGGCAGAAGACAAAAGAACAAAATCAAAACAACAATCAAGAAGTGTAGATTCATAAAATCTATAAAAGTGTATGTAATATAAACAATAAACAACTTCGACTTAATCGTATTAATCAATTATTCCAGAGTCCTGGTTTACCCACAATGCTGCAACAGCCTTTGGTGCAGGGACCACAGCAGAACCCGCTGCCTCCTGCCCTCCCTGAGCAGCCCAGGGCCTGATTCAGGGTCAGGATGATCTCTTTTTTTTTGGCCTTTCACATTAATTTCATGGATTCCTCTCCCCAGCAGGAAATTCCTGACATTGAGCTGATTCCGGCGGTGCCGGGGCTTCCTGTGCCTTGTGCAGCTCCTGGCCCTGCTCCGGCCACCTCAGCTGGCTGGGATTGGGGTGAGCCCCCCATTCCCCAGCCCAAACATCACTGACACCCCCAGACCCCGCTGTGCCCCCACAAGGGCCATCCCACACAAAAGGGTCCCAGCCTGGGCTGCAGCAGGGCTGGCATTGGGGTTGGGCTGAGGGGAAAGGACAGCCTGGACCCCCCCACACCCACCCACATGAGGCAGGGACCCCCACCAGCACCCCAAACTCCAACCTGGGATGAGTCCAAGGTGCTGGGAGAGCCTGAGCTGCCAGGTATCCCCCTGCACCCAACACTGGAGGCGGTCCCCTCCACCCCACAGGCAGCCCCTGGATGCAGCCCCTGGATGCAGGGGATGGGGGCACACTGCAAACCCACCCCAAACAGCAGGGATGGGGCTTTGCCAGCCCCAATGTGTCCAGAGGAGCCCCTTGGGCACCCTGACCCACCCAGCACCTCCCCACCCCTGCCCCAACCCCACACGGGGGTCCCACACCAAAAGCCCATCCTGAAGCATCCCAAGGCTGCAGAAACAACTCCCCCCTGAGCTGCTTTTGGCACACAGAGCCTCGACTTTGAACTCCCCAGTCAACTTTGCCCCAGAGCCTGTGAAAAATGAAGAATTTGAGTCTCCTCCAACAATTTCTGACAGCTCAGGCTTGGCCAGAGCGCTGGCAATGGGCGCAGGGAGGATGGATCCTGACTCTGCATCCCAGCGCTGGAGCCAGCACGATGCTGGGGGCACAGACCCAGACAAAACAGCCCCCACACCGGCTTGGCACAGCCTGGCAGCAGCCAAAACCTCCAGCAGGAGCCAAAACCTCCAACAGGAGCCAAAATCTGCAGCAGGAGCCAAAATCTGCAGCAGGAGCCAGCCCGGAGCTGTGCTGGCAGCCAAGGCAGCACAAGGAGCAGCTTTGCTGCAGGGCGCTGCAAATCCCCACGGGATGAGCAGCTCCAGAGGAAAATGCTGCCCAGGGAGGGATAAACCCATCCCTGAGCAGATGCCAGCACCGCCAGTCACAGGAGCAAACCACAGACCAGGGCAAAACCCCCCAAAACTGAACAAAATCACAGCAAAGGATGAGACACCCCAGCTCACCCCAGCACAGAATTCCTCAGCCTGGGTTTTGGCCTCTCCTCCTAGTCTCCACACAGCACCTCTGTTGCAATTCCTGTCTCCCAGGCTGTGTGATTCTGGCCAGGGCTCTGGGCAGCCATGCAGAGAGCTGAGATTGAAAAGGACATTCTGAGGTTTCATTTCCTTTCAGTCCATGGGAAAAAAGGAGCCCCCGGTCCCCGGGCAGGCGAGACAGCTTAGTCACTCATTCTTCCCTGATTAACAGCAGGGCCAATTAAGGAGGGTTTAAGCACATGGAAAAGCAAAAGTCAATTATTTGCAGAGGTTGGAACAAGACTTGCAGTCAAACATCCGAGGTGACTAAATCTCGCCAGGCTCAGCAGGATGCTCAGGGTGCTGGGGGGATGCTGGGGGCCACGGGTGCTCCCTGCCTGGTAGCCCTGGTGGCAAACCCAGGGGAGCAGGAGGGACAGGGACCCCCGGGGGTGACATGAGAGCGAGGGATGTGCCTGAGCAGAGGGTAGGTGCCCACACTGCCCGTGCCAGAGGGTGTCCTGACCCCTCACATCTGTCAGGGCTGACGTGTCACCCTCAGGAAGTGCCTCAGCCGCCCCCTGGCTCCTCCATCAGGCTGAGCAAAGCCTCCCCGAAGAGCTGGGGGCTGTGCAGAGCATTCCCTGGCAGCACAAGGGAGCACTGAGGGCTGTACAGAGCATTCTGTGCTCCAGCTCTGTGACCAAAGCCACCCACGAGTGGCTGTCCCTCCACGAGCAGCTTTGGCTGCACATCCAGCCAAGAGCTGCAGGGGGCTGGGGACAGGGGACACAGCCCCCTCGACTGTCACCTGTCCTCAGACCCCTCTGGCATGGCAGAGCAGGGAACCCCTGCAGCCAACACCACCCTGGGTGTGGGCTCAGACACCCACGAAGCCTTTGGCAAACAGCAGCACCCACAGGGAGCTCCCAGGGCAGGGTGTCCCCAGGCACCCACCCACCCACCCCAGCGCTTTCCCAACGGCCCTGTTTGCTCTGGGACCAGCCCCACACCCTCCCCCTGGCACCAGCCCGTCCCTGGCACACCCAGAGGGGCGGCTGGGCTGGCACAGGCCCTGGCACGTCCCTGGGCTGGCTCCTGGCAGGGGGAAGCCACTGTGGGGTTCCAAGAGCAGCAGCGGCAGCACCAACGCCTGGCTGGGCAGGATCCCTGTGTCAGCACCTCTGGTGACAGAGCTGCTCTGTCCCCAGCCCCCAGCTCCCCTCCGGCCTCTCCGTGACTCAGGCACACGTGGTGGCTCCAGCAGGGGGGACATGAAGGGGCTGCACAGGCCAGAGGGCACACAGAGGGCACCCAAACCCCAAACCGGGCTGGGTACAGGGCTGGGTGGGATGCTGGCAGCAAGGACAGGCTTCACCAGGCCACAGCAGCTCCAGAGGGCACACAGAGGGCTCTGGGCACCCAAACCCCAAACTGAGCTGGGTACAGGGCTGGGTGGGATGCTGGCAGCAAGGACAGGCTTCACCAGGCCACAGCAGCTCCCAGTCACGCTCCAGCCCTCCCTGCCAGGTCCCCAGGGCCCCCACACTGTGCTGGCATCACCCAGGCAGGCTGTGCTGTGGGCACAGCAGGGCACGGGGACAGAGCAGGGCAGCACAGGTGTGTCATTGTCCCAGGTCAGCCCGAGGCTCCTGTGGCTGAAAACAAGACAGGAGGCTCCTCTCCTGCCCAGCCCCTGAGCGGTGGTGCCAGCAGAGCTGTCACCCAGGGCAGGGTGACAGGCAGGGCACAGCCCTGGAGCAGCGGGTGCCCCAAGGGCAGGCACAGCCCTGGCGTGCTCAGAGGTCACGGCCAGGGCAGCCCTGGCTGGCTCCTGGTCCCTCTGAGCCAGGGCAGGAGGTGGATTCTGCCTTCAGGATTCCAAAGGCAAACTGTGCAAGCTGGTCCAGCAGCCTGCACTGGCTGTGTCCTGCCCTTGGAAGCATCTCCAGCCCCATAATCAGCCCCACACACGGAATCACGGATTGCTCTGGGCTGGAAGGGACCTTGGAGATCATCCCATCCCACCCCTGCCATGGCAGGGACACCTCCCACTGTCCCAGGCTGCTCCCAGCCCTGTCCAGCCTGGCCTTGGGCACTG
>JAWMQZ010000088.1:3180474-3191303 GCA_035584835.1 Tangara arthus
TGGCCCTGATAGGCCAAGGAACCAAAACACCATCACTGTGGGTAAACAATCTCCATATTGCATTCTACTTTGGCACAAACACAGCAAATGGTAACAATTGTTTTTCCTTTCTCTGGGGTTCAGAGAATGTGAAACCCAGAAATGTCCTTGGGAAGAATTGTGCCTTGCTCTTCTCTGTGAAGTGTGGCGACAGTCCTTGTCCCCAGCATGGCTGTGGGGTCCCCCCCACGTGCTCTCCACCAGTGCTGAAATTGCATTTTTTTCAGAGCATTTCCATCAGAGAGAAATGTGGCTGATCCCGTGCAATCCAAAGCTGGCAGCCTGCACTCAGCCATCCATCACGAGTGGGTAATTGATGCTATCAAGGGCCAGTTTATTCCAATCCAGCATTCACCACATCCCCCTCCCCTGCCAGAGGGGGAGAAAACCTTATTATCTGCACAAACCCCTAATTCCAACAAATTCGATTACCCAGGCAAATGGAAATAACACAAACAAAACTGTCTGAGGTTCTGAGGGCTCAATCACCACTTTGTGGGCTCAGTTATTTATTTCCAACAGGATTTACAGCACACGGTGGTCTGGGTTAGGGGCAGTTTGGACAGAGCAGCCTTTGGCACCTACTCACCCAAACAAAAGCCCTAATTATCCTAAAGCCTGTGCTCCAAATGCTCCTCAGAGGACCTGTCCCTTCCAGACTGGCTGCTTGAGGCTTTTCCTCTCACTCTCATCTCCTCCAGCTCAGCTGCAAAGACAGGGCTGTTCTACAGGTCTGAGTGCACCAGCTGGGATCCACAGGACAATTAAAATGATCATAAATGTTAAATACGAGATTTGGAAACCTTTTGGGTTTATTCTTACTCCTTTGAGGCTTTTTTTCCCAGGAGGAGCTGGTCACTAGAAAGGCCCTGTAAACAAATGCAATCCTGAATGTTTTCTACCACAGCGTGATTGAGGTGGATGCTGCAGAACAGTCTCAGAAAATGAAGCTGGAATTTTATTCCTATAAAAATAAAATAAAACAAAGCTGGAATTTTTATTCTTCTGAAACTTGAGGTCTGATGAGACAGTCTGGACCAGCTCACAGATGGACACAGCCCAGGTGATTTCTGTAGACAAGGACAAGAACTGAAATTTCAATTTTCACACCCAAGCAAGCAGTCAGGGCGCTCCTATGAACTGAGCTCCCGAGCAAGGATGATGGATGAAGTAAACAACAGAGCTGTGTGGAAAGGGCAATGTTCTTGCTTGGGGAGGAATCACTTTCATTACGAACCCTCCAAAGAAAATTTAAAAACAATCTCAAATTGTTTAGATTTTCTCCAAATGTAGTAGGGAAAGAAGTGCCACTTTCCCTGGCAGGGCTGTGGGGACCCACAGCTCTGTCTCTCCATGCAATCTCCTACCCCAAAAAGACACAAATCCCACAGAAAACTGTGGAACAGCATCCTGCCAGCCAGCCGGGGCTCAGCACGCTGCCTCTGCCCTCTGGCTTTCCCTGCACTCACAGTTCCACCTCCCCAGGCTCCCTGTCTGAGCTCCTGCAATCCCAACCATCAATCCCAGCCCTCCCAGCCTTTAAGCAGGATCATCTGGAAATGCCCAGTTTATGTTCCACACTGGGATGTGCACAAAGCCCCTCCTGGGCCGGTGGCAGTGCTCTAATGAGCCCATCAATAAACCAGAGCAGCTGCTCTGAAAGAATTCAGCTGTTCCAAGATGGAAAAGTTCATTAAGTTTATTGCATGAAATGCTGGACAGGGTTTAGACAGAGGATCACTGCCAGATTATATAAACTCCCATAGACATGCCAAATGAAGGAAGTGGAGGCAGGACAGGGAGTTTCAAACCATCATTACCCCCAGAGGGAAGGGAATATCCATTTACCTCCAGTTGTTACCAAGAAGCAACAAGTTTGATGAGATTTGTGGAGCCAGTGCTGCTGTTCTTTGGCTGGGTTAGAAGAATGGGGCTTTGAGAGGAGAAGGGCTGGAGTAAAGACTTCTGAAAAGGTCACCTGTGTGGGTAAAGGGACCTCAAGAGCAGCCTCACAGGGACCATGGCTCTGAAAGTGTTCAGAAACAAATTTAGAAGCTGGAGTTAATTTGCCATAGAAATGAAAATACACAAAGTAAAGCAAGACTAGAAAACCAACATACAGTTACCTCATACCACGGGGATATCAATTAATTACTGACTGCTTTGGGAACTGGGAAGTTTGAAATGTGATGATTTAACAAGCCACACAAAAAAGCTTAAATGTTCTCAAGGCGTCGATGAGGGAAGGTTCTACTTCATCTGCTCATAAACATGAGAAACCATACAGAGGATTAATTAGCAGCAATTAGGAATTAATGAGTTCCTCTGCTAATGCTTCAGGAAAGGAATATGTGCATTTAAAGGATCTCAGCCCCTAGCTGGGTTGGAGTGGAACAGCCCAAACCACTGTCCCAGGGATAATTCCCATGATCTGCATCAATGCCTCAGTCCTTCAGGAGCCCAGTGAAGCAGGAGACACGCTGAGAGATGCTCAATTAAATAAAAAACAAGTGGAAAACTCAGTGGGGAAAGCTGATGCACATTCCAAGCTTGGAGACAGAGCCCAGCATGGAGCTGACCCAGCAGTGGGGAGCACCCAGACACCCCAAAATGGATCTGGCCTGGACCAGGAGCCCAGCAAGCACTGGACTGATATTTGTTCTTTTTGAGCCAGGTCTCATAAGCTTTTGGAGATCTATATCACACTTAAGATAGCTTAGCTACTTTAGAAGGTACAAAATAAGCAGGATGGTTTCTGTGGTAGTTTGAGTCTTTTGGAAACAAAAAAGTTTTATTAAAAGGCAAAATAACAAAACTCTTTACAGACAAAAACTGAGCTAGGTGCAAAAGGTTTTTGCTCCTGGTAAAACACCTCACAAAAGCAATTAGTTTTTTTTGTTCTCTTCTTTTTCTAGTAAATTGCTTAGGCGAGACTTTTTAGCTTCTGTCCAATTGGCTAAACTTAAGTTTGAGGCGCAATCCCCCAAGTCCTATGATGTGTCTTTTTACCTAATTGAGGAGAAAAAGTTCTGGGCTTATTTCCTTTTTAAAGAGACAAAGAATAGTTCTGTCACTCCATCAACAGAGGACACACTCCTACACTGGACAGTGTCTGTCACATCTCCTGACCCCCAAAATGGATCTGGGCTGGAACAGGAGCTCAGCATGCACAGGACAGTGTCTGTCACATCTCCTGTCCCCCAAAATGGATCAGGGCTGGAACAAGAGCTCAGCATGCACAGGACAGTGTCTGTGACACCTCCAGCCTCACTGAGGCACAGGTGGCAATTCCTAGACCCAACCTGCTCCCTAAAATTGGGCATTCCAGAGAATAGGGAGCAGGGAGGCAAGAGAGCACTTGGGGTGAGGAAGAGGAGGAGGAGGAAGAGGGTAAAAAGGAGGAGAGTGAAGAGGAGATTGCTCCACTGAGGCACTCATGCCTCTGCAGGGGCTGCAGGGATCCAAGAAGCTGCAGGGAGGTACCTGAGCACACAACTCAGCTGCCCCAGCAGCTGCTCAGTGATGGCATAAAGGCAGGAAAAAAGGAAAAAAAAAAACTTAAAACACCTCAAAGAAGTCCTATTTTTAGGAAAAGCTGAGAATTCACCCTTGCAGCTGCCTGCCTGGCAATGCTGGTGGCTGGGCAGACCACTGGGTGTTCCAGCTCCAGAACAGCCCTTCCTGTGCTGGCAGCTCCAGCACCACTGCAGGAAGGAGCTGGGCATTTTCAGCAACTACTTTTTATAACTAGCAAGATTCATCCACGGGGTAAAGATTCCCATCAAAAGTAATAAATAAAAATCAAGCCTACATCTTATCAAAAAATCCTTTTCTTTCCGCTCTGGGCCTGTAAATTCCCACAAAGCCAAGAAAAGAGAGAGCAATTTTTAAATGCTGCTCTGGCAATAAAATCCTGATCTTTCACAAATGGAATTCGGAACACACAACATGGGGCTATACATTATCCTGCCCAAAAACTCCCTCAGGGGAAATGAGGTTATCAAAATTTGGAGAACCTAATGCAAAAGCTGATCCTTCTCCAGTGCAAATGAACACCAGGGCAGGTATTGGAATGGTATTTTCCTCTGCTGAAAGGAGGTTGGTTGGAATTTGAACTTGCTGAAATAGCCCCATCGCCTCTGATTTTTCATTCCTGCTGCAGGTGCTCCCCAGCACTCAGCATTTATTTATGGAAAGGTTCTTTCCATGCCATGCTGCCCTTCCCATTACAATACAAATTACTGCAGAGTTCACGGGCAGGGTTCACAGAAACACTCGAGTTAAATTCGAAAATAATTCATAATACTGCAGGGGATTGGGAAGGATAATCCAAAACCTGGAGACTTGCTAATGAAATTCCCTCTCAAGGACGATGTGATTTCAGGAGCGTGGCAGGGAGGGCAAGTGGCAGCATGGGGATGCCCTGGATCCATCCATGGAGGATCAGCTGGCATTGTATGGGCAGGATGCTCTCAGGAGCCACAGCCAGTCCAGACAACCCTGCAAAGTGACTGATGCCTTGAGAAGGCTGACCTAGAACAGAGACTAGGCAGAGCTAAACAATAAAGTAGGGATTTATTAAAATCCTCAATGGATGCACCTTGCCAGCACAAGAGCCCAGCCAGGGCTACACCCAAGATGAACCAAAATGGTCACAAATGCAAGACTGGTCACAGGGTCTCTCACTTTTATCAGTTCTGCACCATTTGCATCTTGGAGTTAATTATCCAATTACAGCTTTAGCCCATGCAGTCCCATCCTTCTTGTTTGTCTCTCTTCAGCCCATGTTGTTTGTGCTTTTGGACCTGAGATTTGGATCATTTGTCCCTGCTCCCCAGCTAGAGCAGGAATTATTTTGTCTCCCTACTCTGTGAAGAAAGTTCACCATTCCCTAATATGAAGCTCAGACCCACCCATCAAAGCAGCACAGAATCTGAAAAATATAAAAGGTAAAACTTAAGGCATCATGACAATTTAATAAATTTTAGAATTAGAATAGAGAATTATGCTTCTTCTGCAGGTTTTTATCTGGTTTCCCACTGGAGGCTGACCTTGGTCTGACCAGAGTCTCTCCAGAGGACATCCAAGCCCTGTCATGTCCCATCACTCCTGCCTCTGCTTATGCAGGGGCTGACCCTCCTCATTTCCACATCTCCAGTGGCTGCCAGGAGCACATCAGGACTGTCCTCATCCAGCTGCAGTTTCAGTTAGGGTCTGTTTTGCTTCTCTCCCTGCTCAGATGTCTGCTGGAAATGCCATGTTCCTCTCGGGGTGCCACAGCAGACTGACACAGCGCTGGAGTGTTTATTTTCATCAGCTGAGACACAATTTCACCACGTTCAGCAGGAGGAAACTCGGAAAAATACAGCTGAATGAGCAGAACCCGAGCTGTAATTCGAGAAGGAGATTTCGCCTCACTACCCAGCCGGGTGCACCCAGGGTTTCCCTGTCAGGGCTGCTGGATTTGTGCTAAATCACTCAGAACCTCCCTGAGCTCTGCCTTGTGCAAAGGGAAAGACCCAGCCATCAATCAGAGGTGCTTATTCTCAGATAATTGTCATGGAAATCATCAGTTATAAGACACTCAAAGGATTTTTCTTTTTCCACTAAAAAACGCTGAGGAGAAAATTTGAGAATGCTGGAAACAGTAGAAAAATGAGAAAGAATTGAAAGTACTTATCAAAGGAAATTATTCAATTCTTGTATTCTGTAGAAAAACGAGACCCAAGAATTGTCTGATATGACATTTCTAGACTGAAGCATTATCAGGATGTTTCCCAGGCTCAAAGACTGATTTCAGCATTAAGCCTGTCTGGATTTAATGAGAAAAAAACTGAGAATCTCCCATAAACATGTTCCTACAAGCAAAGGGGTTCAGTAACTCCTCCACCCCCAGGAGTCACTTATTTTGTAGATTGGCTTGTCAACAGTTTGTAACTCAAACAAAAACCTGCAGAGTATTTCCCTTCCCTTCCCCAGAAGCTCGTGAAAGAGATTTTATAGACATACTAAATATCTGCTTTAAATTATTATGAAGTGCAGTAAAGCACCATTAAACCATCAGTCACCAGTGGGAAATGAATGAAATTAAAGCTGGTTACGATTTACAGTCCCAGTTCCTGTCCAGCTGTTTAGGGTTTGTTGTATCCCTAAATAAAATGTGGAGGAATGCCAAATTTCAGGTGGAAGAAAAGGAATACCAGTAGCAGTGATTTCTTGAAAACAGAAACAGCACAAGGGAGTCCCCGTGATAGTGCCAGGGGGGGAAATGCAGATGAGGGAGGGTTTTAAGGATCCTGCTTAAAATCCAGTCCATTCCTAAACCTTTCTTGAATTTCTTTCAGCCAGGAAACATACACAGAACTTTTTAGGAGCCCCATGAAAACACTCGTGAAAATCTGTGCTTCAGAGGAAATTAATAGCAAATTACATTTGTCAGGTTTTTACTTCTTCTTGTTCACAATTAGTGAGGCCTCATGTTAGTCCTAAAATGTGGAATGATTTCTTCTGAGATCTCATGAGACATGTGAAACTTTTGGAATATCAATCCAATTCCTGCTTTCCTAAGGCTTTAAATTAATCACACTGATTACAGCTTTATTTACTCACCAAGGCCTGCTTAGTCCCTCCTTTGTTGCTGTAAAAAGCTTGTTACTCTCTTTAATTGAGCTGCTTTAGTAAACCACAAGCATTCACACTAATTATTTTCCTTGATGAGAGTGGAGTTCCTAATTACTAAAGCTCCCCGAAATCTGTCATCTGACAAGGAACATTACAGTGGCACGTGGGACAGTTCTGGGGTAGGAGACACGGAGCAGATGGTGGAGAAGGGAATGAGGAGCCAGCCCAGAGCTACATGGAACCAGGAACAAGAACTCCACCAAACCCTGCGTGTTCAGAATACACAAATGTGAATGTTAATGTATTTCTAGTCTTCAAATGAAAGATTAATTTGATAAAGTGTTTCATGTACATCAAAATTATTTAATCGTTCACGTTGCTTTGTTGGAGACATTTGCCTTTTAAATTTAAATGTAGAGTAAAAACTTTTTCAATTAACATTTTTTATTTCAATGAGGTACTTTTGAGCTAATTTATCTCGATCCAATTCTAATGTAGCATTTAAAGAAAAATCAGAAACATTTGTTTTAACTAGCAGAAAGTAAAGTGACATTTGGTCAAAAAGTCTGGGTTGTCATTTGGGCTAGAAAGAAGTGGTTTCAGTGGAACATTCCAAGTGGATACACACAGTTTTTAAGTTCAACCAGTAAAATAGAAACACTTATTTGCATGGAAATAATTGCATTAAAAACAGATTTGACAGGAATCTCTTTCCTGTAGGACATCCCACAGCCCAAGGAGATAGTGGGCAGACAGAAGGACATCAGGAAGAAGACTGGGCATGGAACCCTTCATCAATCTGGAGGGACAAAAAGATTCCCTGGTTGTTTGCAAATCAAACTGGTAACAACTAAATCTAGGGAGCAGAGGGAAGGTGCACTGGGGCCTGAAGTGACAGTGACACAGGCAGGGCAAGAGTCAGGAGCTCTGGGAGCTCCTGGATTTCCCATCCAGGTACAGACAGCCCAGCCTTGTTTAACTCAGAACAGGCAAGCTCGAGTTTGCAGCGACTCCCAGGTACTGTCAGGAGCTGTAAATACATTGTACTTGCTTGTTCACATTATTGGTGTGTTTATTCTTCTCCCTGGCAGTTACACGGGTTTTGGGTCAGTCAGAGTGCTGTAAGTGCTTGGTGAATGGGATAAAACAGCCTCTGTGCTAGTCACATGCATAAAATACCAATATCTCATCTTTAGCTGAACGCATTAGCCAGGTCTCTAGCAGAATGGATCTGCTAACCAGATTAGATGCCATTTGAAATCTCTGGAGAGCACTCCTAAATACATTACGGGATTTGCATAACAACAGCCAGTTTAAGTAGCACACAGAAGGAACAGACGATGATCCACAAAACAAATCTGCATGTCTGAAAACTCCCTGCTCGCTGGCATTCATCCTGCACAGCATCACCCTCGCTGTGTGCTCATCCTGCACGAAGCCATCCCACATGCCAGCAAGCCAACAGCATCCTCTGACTTCATCTCAGTGGTGCAACAATAATCTGAAATAATGTCTCTTCCGGATTAATCAGCAGGGCTGGGAGCCCACACCTCCTCTGCACAGCCCAGGCTGACACCACGAGCGTGTGCAGGGTTTGGTGGTGGACGAGGAGGTGGGACCCAGCAGCATGGCACACTGCCCTGTGTTGATGGAGAGGGCAGGGGTGCCGGCAGCAGAACACAACAGCTGGCGGGTGACTCTGAAGGGCTTTTGAAGGATCCTAGGGCAGTTGAGATGATCAATGTTAAAAATAGGTTAGAAACTGTTGTTAAATAGTTAATAGATCGTTAAGCATGTACTGTTAGTTTGGTTGTTATACTGTAAAAGGGGTTAAAAGGGTGGTTATAGGAAATAAGGCACTCCACATACCATAACACACCTCAGTAAAGTGCACCACGAGCCAGCCTGGACAGAACTGTAATGGCCAATCAAGGCCTAAAACCTTCATGCAAATGAAGTATACAAACAGAAACCAATCCAAAGGGGCCAAAACCAGGATAAAAAGGAGCATCTGACCCAGGGAAGCTGTGCTGCTCCCCTGGAACATCGGGGCCATCGCTGCTGAGCAGCCCCAGTGCCGGCGCTGCTCCATCCTCAATGGGAACGCTCCTGCTCAGCCCGGGCCCCTGCTTTGGGCCTTTCTTTTATTATAATAAATGCTGAAATCACTTTAGCACCAGGAATGTGCTCTTGTTTTTATCAATCAGGGTGTAACAGACTGGAGACTCAGGAAGAGCTCATCACGCCCTGTGCAAGAGATGCAGAGATGTGCCAGGTCCGTTCTGCATCTTCTTTCAGTGTTGAATAAGAGACTTATAGAAGGTTCATTTTGTTGGTCCAGATAACACTGTGATCCCCTGGCAGTCACTTAAATAAACTTTATGTTGGTTCTGGAGGCCTGAGCATTGTGCCATGGTGCAGAAGGTCCCGAGCCAGCAGCAGGTCCCAGCAGAGGTGGGACAGGCACAGCTGGAAAATGCATGGGGAAACAAGGCTCAGGCATGAGACAGTGCCAAGGGGCCCAAAGCAGCAGCACCAGTGTGCCAGGCTGAGAATGAGCAGAATTTTAACAGAAAAGTGGCCCAGATTTTATGTGACTGTCACTCAGTTCCATAAACACTACAATTATCTCCTCATCGTAAGGTACAGCCTTCTTTTCAAGGATAATCCTACTAGAAAAGACAGTTTCACTGTGACAAATGACCATTTGCATGCAATTACACATCTGCCCCTTCCCAGATGTGGCTGGAAAATTATACATTCAGCTCAGGGACACAGCTGGGTGCCATCTCCAGCCCCACGTCCTCCAGAGCTGTGAAGAGTGAGGCTTTGATAGCTCAGCACATCCCACAAAGAGGCTCAGGTCGTGCCTGCAGCCGGGAACATTTAAATGAGACGACTCCTGTTTCACACACGCCTGCCTAAGTGGAGAGTTGCTATTTTGGGTAGACCCAGAGGAGTCCCTGGTGTATTGAGAGCTTTAAGAGGACTGTGGTGACGGGCAGTTCTAACGAAGCCTCAGCTGCAGAGCTCTTTACACAGATGTTTCACCAGCACAGAGAGCTGCAGGCTCCACATCAGGACCTTCTGATGGATCCAGGCCCAATTATCTGCCAAATGTTCTTCAGCTTTCCTCTGACCAGCCCTAATGGACCCACTTACAGCTACACATAAAAATTGGTCAGCGTTAAATTGGAAAAAATACTTCTGGCTGCATTCATGGCTGGGGGCAGGGCTGGGCTGGAATAGCAGAGGGACAAAAGGAGCAGCAGGACTCGGATTGGCAGAGCATAAAGGAATGAGATGTGAGAACACTGCAAAAGCCACACTTGAAGTGACTATCAAACCGTGTTTACCAGGAAAACTATGCAAGGGCTCCGGAACGCCCTTCCCCAACAAGCACCCACGCAGCGCTGCCGGCGAACAAAGCAGAGACACAAAACAGATGGAGAAATCAGCAATGAAAGGCAACGTTTCCATCTCCCCTCCCAGCCTGAATGAGCACGTACAGGGACACGGTGCTTTGTGCCAAACAGCCCAAACCGAAGCTAGTGCTCTCTGTGGTTATTCTAACACTGCCTGGGGCTAGAACAGCGAGCAGAGGTGTGGGATGGCGTGGGATGCATTCACAGCCCTCTGCATGAAGGTTCCTGCTGGCAGCTCGGATCTCATGCTCACAGGTCTCTGCACTCATGTCCAGGGCTGGCATGGAAAACACCACATCCACCCACACATCAGGGATGAGAGGAATAGTGGATTTGTCTTTCCAAACCAGCTGTGGGTCTGCTGGTAGGTAAAACCAGCACTGGGAGATAAAAGAAACAATGGGAAGGATTCCACTGATTGGTGAATGGAAAAAGATATTTGATTTTACAAATAAACTTTAGGTTTGCTGATAAATGAAAATAGACAATGAAAGATGAAAGAAACGATGGAGAAGAAAAAACCCTAAATTCCATAAGAATTAAAAATTCAAAGGGAGGGTTATACATTAAAAGGGAATCCCCGGTATCAGGCGTATCGGGGAGTCTGAACCTCTCGAGTACCTCAGAAATGGGGAAGAACCCCCAGATTCCTTAAGAATTAAAAATCAAAAAGGAGGGTTGTACATTAGAGGGGAATCTTTGGGATCAGGTGTTCTGGGAAGTCTGAACCTCTCAAGTACCTCA
>JAWMQZ010000088.1:3201521-3216042 GCA_035584835.1 Tangara arthus
CATCCCCTAATGTGAAGTTCAGAACTACACACTAAAACAGCACAGAATCAGAAAAATATAAAAGTTAAAACTTAAAGCATCACCAGGGCACCCACAGCTCCTGATTCTTCTCCAGGTGAGTGGGGGGAAAACCTATCTCCTTGCTGAGGAGCTGATAATCTCTGCCAGGACTGTTTCCTTTAATGCATTATCAAAGGAGCTGAAGGATCACAGAATCCCAGACAGGTTTGGGTTGAAAGGACCTTAAAGCCCATCCCATCCCACCCCTGCTAGGGACAGGGACACCTTCCACTGTCCCAGGCTGCTTCAAGCTCTGTCCAACCTGGCCTAGAACATTCCCAGGGATCCAGGGGCTTCTCTGGGAACCTGTGCCAGAGCCTCCCCACCCTCCCAGGGAAGGATTTCTCCCACAGCCCAGCTCTCCACACAGCCCTGGGCTCTCCCAGACCCCATTCCTGCTGGAGAGGGCACAGCCAGAGCTGCCTCATCACACAGCAATCCCAAGGAACTGCTGATGCTCAAACACAGCTTTTCCCTCTAGGCCTTAGAACTCCGCAATCCCGTATCCAAATAATCCTTTCAGCTCATAACATATTTTTAGACATCCCATTAATATTTAACGAGACAGCCCACAGCAAGTTAGATAGCACAGCAATTAATTTTTAAATGCTGACATTTATTGCAGCATGTAAGCGCTACCTAACTTGCTGTGGGCTATCTGGATAAATGTCAGTTAAATATCTAATAATTTCTTACAATTTAATATGAACATTAAAAAAAAAAAGCCCTATAATTATCCATTATTTTTAAAGTTTGATCGAGATTTTAATTTGGGTATTTAGGTTTCTCTCTCTCACCCATTCCTGCTTCAGCCTCTGAGGCGAAGTCATTTTTGGTAATTAATTTATACATTGATTAATTTAGTTTCATCTAATGTTTAAATCCATGCTTGGAAGGCCGGAGATCCAGCGGGAAAAAAACTGATTAATGTTGCAACAGGCTGGCAGGACACCCAGCAGCCTGAGAGATGGACATGGCATTCCCAAAGTGAAGAGAAGAGAGGATCAATTAAGAATATGCAGAAATTAACTTTGGGAACCACCCAGGTATGGACAGGCTGAGCCTGCCCCTCATCCCACCAGCTGCCATTCCAGGTAAATTCCTCACACCTGGATCACAACAGAGGCATTGAGAATTCATTATCAGCTTTGGCGTTCAAAGGAATTCTGAACAAAAGATTTTTGCTTTGACAGAATAATTTAAAGTTATTTTAAATAGAGGGAAGAAAAACTTCAAATTTGTAACTCTGAAAACCTCCCTTCACAGTAGTTCAGGCAGCCTCTTCTAACCCTGTACAAAGGGGTTTCCCTGTCACAATATGGGAGCAGAAAAGATCATTTCTGCCCAGAAAGTGCAGCTCAGAAGCAGCATCTTTTCCTCCCTGAATGGTTCCCTGATTCCGTGAGCAGCAGGTGCAGCCACTTGCCCCATCCCACTGCTCCCAGAGCCTGATCCTGCCCAGCACCTTGTCCCACCATAGCCTGGGGTGTAAGGAGCCACTGAGGCTCCGTGGGAAACACACTGCTCTGGAAACAGCTCCGCTTGTACCTCATACATTTTCCTGTCATTTTTATTCCCTGGGTATTTTATTACTGAGGGATATTTGCATGAAAATAGAATCTTTGTTTCATAAGAATTCATCTGCTCCTGTAATGCGGTCCTGGAGGAACTGACAGTGAATGAACAAGCCGCATTTCTCGTGTTCTCACATACCCACAAAAAATTGCCAATTATTTAAATTATTGTATCTTTTGGAGGCTTAATTTTCCTCCATGAATTTCCTGTTCAATCAATGCCACAGTAATCCTGAGCCCTGAATGGGAGGAAGGTGCCAAGCAGTGGCTGCATGAACCTGACAGGAGATTTTCCAGGGGGCTCTGGGGTTGGGAAATCTCTGTGTTTACATTCTGCACAGCAGCTGTGACAGGACAGGGGTGACGGGAACAGCAGGAGCTTCGAGATGGGACACAAAGAAGAGAAATTCAAGGGGTTGAGTTTTCTCTCTATATCAAAAACCTCTGGAAACATCCTTCCCCCCTCCCAAGAGAGATCTTGTGCCCTCAGGGCAATGGGTGTAAATGAGCACATTCCAGTTTTTCATAAAAATAGATTACTTTGGGGAGGCTGCCCGTAACAACACACTTCTCACATGCTTCACTTCGCAGGTTTTTAATCAAAATTTTTTTTGAGATGTTTCCCAAAACCTTCACAGAAATATTGTGTTTTCCAAAGGCTGCAGGAAGAACACTTGTAATTGGAAAAAAAGCAATACCAGCTTAGGAAATGAACCTGGTAAAATTCCCAATTAAAATTTGTTTTAAAAACCAAACAAAACTTTACAGAGAAGAAATCAAGCCTCATAGCAAAGGGGAAGGTTCAGATTCATTAAAAACAACTTATCAGAAGGGGTATCTATGTCACCTTGGTTTGCCATCCCTTCCCTTCTCAAGGATATGTGAGGGAGGTTTTAACCAGCACCGTGGGGCTTTCCAGCCACGGGACCATTCCCATTGATTGTTCTTCCAGGAATCAGAGTAAATAAGATGAAAACCTCAGTCTGTGATGCTTCTGAACAGGCATTCTGCTCCCTTACCCTTATTTAATTGGAACAAATGCACCCATTTAGATCTACATATCTTCCACATTTCCAGTGTCTCCTGCAATTCACACCAATCTTTTATCACCTGATAAACAGTCAGGTTCTTTACCTGCCTAATTCTGCCTCACTTGCTCCCAGGCTCTCCAGCTCCTGAGCCATCCAGTTTGTGCACATGTTCATTAGCTCCATCCATTTCAGCTGGACCACCTAATGGAGCTGGAAAAGCTGCAGAATGTTCCCTGCCAGGGCAGGCTATGAGGAAGGAACCCACAGAATTCCCTTCTGCAGACACAGCTCACCAGAGACAAGGGGTAGTGACAGAGCCCAGCTCACCTCCCTGGATGAGGCTGCAAATTCTGGGATTTCCTCTTCAGATTTCCCCTTCTTCTTCTGTTGGCTGCTGGGAGGTTTCAATTCTCCTGATTTGAAAGAAAAACCAAGTAGATGGAAAGAGGAACAAACAGAATTAATCCAAAAACACAGACTAAAACCAGTTTTGCAATTGTGGTGTAATGGAGGCTTGGGGGCAGCAATAATGAAGTTATTAAGTAGACAATGCTGGAGTATAAAATTCCAATAGCTAAATATCAGCTCCTGTTGTCATTCCTTCCAGCTGCCCAAAATATGTCTGTGCCCTGTTTCACTTGCAAATGTACAATTATGCATATCCAGGAAGAATTTCTCCATGGAAAGGGTGGTGAGACAGTGGAATGGGCTGCTCAGGGTGGAGTCCCCAGCCCTGGAGGTGTCCAAGGAAGGACTGAACATGGCACTCAGTGCTCTGGGCTGGTGACAAGGTGGGAATCAGCCACAGGTTGGACTCGATGACCTTGGAGGCCTTTTCCAACCTCAACAATTCTGTGATTTTCTGCATTAAAAAAAAATAAAATCAACCAAGCCTAGCTACTGGCATGGACAGAGTATTTGGTTGTTGGTTACCAAGAGGGCAGAGCCAAAATCAGCAGCACCCCATTGGAGCTGGAGGGGCTGCAGAAGCTGCTGCCACAATGGCATTGCATCCTCTTACCAGGACACTGCAGAGGGGCTGAAATGCAGCAGGGGCAGTGGCAGGGTTCATCTAATCCCACTCATCCTGATGCCTTTTCTGGGGCTGCCTAATTAGCCAGACAAAATTAAGGCAATAAAAAGCAGTTATATTTATTGAAAGGCCTTCAGGTACATTTAGGACAGACAGAGCCCCCCAGGGGCTACACCCAAAATGGACAATGGGTCACAGGCTTTCCCACTTTTATAAGTTTGGTTCATTTGCATTTTGGGGGTTCATCTTCCAATTACAGCTTCAGTTAATGAAGTCATTGACCCCAAGTTTGCTGCCCCCCAACTCACTTTTGTTCCCATCTCTCAGGACCTGAGGCAGTGAGGTGTCCTTGATTGCCAGGCCTGGAGAGGAATTGTTGCCCAAAATGGGAAAGCAGCAGCTCACACTGTGTGTGGAGTTTGGAGTTATACACTAAAGAATTACAGGATTACAAACAGATGAAAAATATAAAAGCTGAAATCCTAAGGCCTCACAGCCAGACGCACTTGGCACCAGGACTGGCCCAGTGGGGCATCAGAGAGTGCAAAGGCCCAGTGACATCAGTGAATTTCTGCTCATCTTCCCAAAAACCACCGGGCTTTCTGGATTTCCACCATTTTGGTTTTCTTATTTCCCTTGCATGTGGAGTTTGGAGTTATACACTAAAGAATTCCAGGATTACATGTTTATGAAGAATAGAAAAGCTGAAATCCCAAGGCACCAGTCCGAATTCCCCCCTGCACCCCTGGGCCCGGGCTCACTCCCGGCCTCCTCCCTCTGATCTCCCTGATTTCCCTCCGGCCTCCCCCTGCTCCAGGGCCGTGATCAGCCAGCAGCAGGCTTAACCTTTTCCAAAGGGCATCCCCCTCATCATGCACCATTTCCAGCACTTCACAGAGCACGTCCCAGAGGGCTGGGAGACGAGGCTGTGCGAGCAATAACCTTTGAAAGCCTCTGAGTCTGTCGGGCCCACAAATTACTAAATTAATGGTCGGCCTTACCTTTGGAAAAGGCAAACAGAGGCAGCAAGGAATGTGAGCAGTCAGCTTAAAGGGAATGAGAGCCATTTCATGCATCTCTCCTGTCACTGGACTGTTTAATTTAAGCGAAAGATTCACTGAACTCTGATGAAGAGCAGCAGCTGCCTTGGGATTTGTAAGATGGATCTGACACAGGAAAACATGTTTCCTGCCGTAATCCAGATTAATCACCCTGTCCATGTTTCAGATCCCCTCTGCCACTTGCTGACAAAGGCTCCCACAGCTCTGCAGCTGCTGCTGCCTCCTCCTGGGAGAGCCTCCCTCTTACTCCAGAGGGGACCAGTAACAATGGGGAGATGTTGGTATGCACTGAAAGCCTTAATAATGAAACTCCAGCCTTACAGAAATTACTGCATGTGCTGCCACATCCTGCACGTGCTCATCCGCTGCCTTTGGGAAACACGGAATGTGTGGAATAGGAAGAGAAAATAGTCTGGAGTGTCTGTGTCTTACTTGCTTCAGGGTCCTCCAAGATGATGCAAGAGGCACAACCAGGCCTGGTTCTAATTCTAATTCTAATTCTAATTCTAATTCTAATTCTAATTCTAATTCTAATTCTAATTTTTTTTGTATTTCCTCCCTCAGAATCCCATTCCTGCCCTCAGTGGAACCACAGCAAGGCAGAACTGGGTCAGCTGTGAACTGATCCTTGGAGCAGGCAGAGCATGACCAGGAAAAACCTCCCCCCATCTCAGCCACCCAGAGTGAAAAACTCCTGGTTAGGTATCAAGGAATCCCAGGGGACAGTCACCCCCAGCCAGCAATGCTTCAGCAGAGCCTGGGCTGCTGGCAGAAATGGCCCCAGGCTCTGCTAGGAGAGGTTTAGATGAGATATTAGAAAACATTTTTTCACAGAAAGCATTGTAAAACATTGGCACAGGCTGCCCAGGATAGTGGTAGAGTCTCCATCCCTGGAAGTGTTCAAAAAACATGTGGATGTGGCACTTGAGGACATGGTTTTGTGGTGAATATGGGTTGATAGTTGGATTTGATATCTCAAAGGTCTTTTCCAGGATTCTATGATTCCACCTCTGGATGTTCACTGACAGACCCCTCTGCTGCCAGCCCAGCTTTGGGAACATGTAAAAAAGCTTCATGGTGGCACAGGGTAAGAGAATAAGCACACATCAAGGTATTTCTCATTGTTTTCAGGTTGGTCTGTTATTTTCAGTGATTCTGAAGGCTGCCCACATCACCAGGCTCAAAGGAAACCTGTCCCTCCCCACTGCCTGCGATGGTAATTCATCAGCACGTCTCTCCAAAGAAAACACAGCACCATGGGAAAGGATAAACACATGAACATCTGAAAAATGTATGTTGTAATTCACCAACAGATTCAAATCATTGCTGGGAGCCTCTTGGTTCCGACAGTGGTTCCCTAAGGCTGTTCAGTTCCACAACCCTAAAACCCTGAGCTTGAGTCTCTGTGGGGCACAGAAAGGGGCCAGAGCTGCAATTTAAACACTGCACTGTGGCTCCAGGATGAATTCAGAAGGTGAGGACAGGACAGGAGCTGTGGCACTGATGGCAGAGCTACGTGGGAAGGACTGTCACATCACCTGGAACCGCAGTGACGGCTACAAGCGGCTCCTTCAGGGCTCTCCAGAGCAACTGCTGGCAACTGAGCCACATGAAATATTCACCAGCGTGTTAGAGTCTTACAGTCAAAGAGCAGGCAGTGGAAAGCTGATATAAACAGCAAAAAGCAGAAAAGTATCTTTAAAGAATATATTTTTAGGAAATGTTTTGGGACTTGTGGAAATTTCCGAGTTTTTCACAGTCGAATGTGCAAACATGGGTACTTGTGAGCAGCTCATGTGAGTCACTTGGCCATCCCAGATTCCCTGAGTGCTGGACCTGGTGCCATATTTGGGGTATTTTTTCCCAGATGCACTTTATTCTACCCTTGTCCCCAGCCTGGGGGACAGCTGAGTGCCAAGGCTCTTCTCACACCAGACACAGGAAACTCTTTGGTTTCAAACAGAACTTTCTCTGCCCAAATCCAATGCCAGTCCTTCCCTGCACCTGATTAATTGTGCTGATCACTTCACCTGGTACTAATCAGAGCAGTGAAATGTTCCTCATTGTTAAACAGAGTGATTAATTACCAGGATTGCCAGGGAAGTCTGCCACCAGCAGCATAAATTCACAGAGCATGTTTGGAAGTGTTTGCCAGTGGCAGAGCCTGAGGAGTAAAATATTGCCTGGTTATTTGTCTTCCCCCATCACATGGCAAGAGCAGCAGCCCCTGGAGAGGAAGCTCAGGCCTTTGTTGATTTAAATTATTGTGAAACCAGCAGTATAAAACAAAGATTTATTTTTATAGATTTGATTCAATGAGAACATGCCAAAAGCTGTCCCTGAGGCTGCTGCGACCTGTGGTGACTCCTCAGGCCCAGCACTGTGTGATGGGCCCTTCCAGCACACTCAGGCTCCAGCACTCCCACTCAGAGCACCCAAATGTGCAAAAAATTTGAAACACAAGTAAGGCTGAAAGCCCAACTCAGAGGGCAGCTACAACACAGTCTCCAATGAGGAAAACCACTGTTAAAGCTGATGTTTAAGCCCGTTTTTTTGAATCTCTACCTAACAGAAACAGTCCCTTAAATTTGAATTTTGTAATTTCATTTGAAGTGGCAGATTTGCCTTTGCTCATCCTTGGTTACTTTTTGCATGTATATGCACACAACAGGGTAAAATCCTTGTTCCAAGAGCAGACACCCTAAGAGGAGGAGGAAGTGTCTGCTGGCAGCTGTTGGAGCATCTGGTCCTTTTTAACCAACGGGTGCCTTCTCATTCCATGAGATGGTGGATGCAACAACACATGTCTGGCTGCTGCCTCTGAACTTCTGCATAAACCATCAAAGCAATTTTCTCATCTACACCTGGAACAGGTGTGTGAGATCTTCCAGCCATGCTCCCATCCTGACCTGACCCACAGCATCCGCAGAGGTGCCTCTGTCCTTCACAATCCCTCAGGCCTGAGCACAGACTGACAGACAGAGAATCCCAGAACGGTTTGGGTTGGAAAGGACCTTAAAGCCAATCCAGTTCCACTCCCTCCATGGGCAGGGACACCTTCCACTATCTCAGGTTTCTCCAAGCCCCATTCAGCCTGGCCTTGGGATCCAGGGGTAGCTGCAGCTTCTCTGGGAAATCTGTGCCAGGGCCTCCCCACCCTCACAGTTCAGAATTTCTTCCTAATATTCTATTTGAATATTCAGTTTGAAATTCCTTTCTTTCCCTAGAGCCCAAAAACCTGCCACCAGCAGTGCCCACCATGGCAGCCCTTGGGCGCAGCAGTGCAGCTGAGCCCCCACAGTGACAGTCTCAGAACCAGGGAATCACTAGATGGTATTTCCACTAAAAACCAATGTCAGGAAAGACTAACCCTGCCTGTAAGAGCAGGCTCACAGCTCCCTAAGAAAAGCTCAATTCCAGCATTCTCCCTGGGGGATCAGTGTCCAGCAAACATATTTCTGAGCCTGAGTGTGCTCTGAGCAAACAGGCTCTGCCTCGTGCCCAGCTGTCTCTGCCTGCCGAGATGATGCACTGCTGCTTGCACACTTGAGGGAACACTGCTCATCCATCACCTGCCTGTCCCCACCAGAGCTGTGGCTGGCTAAAAACAAAAAAAAAACCAGCAGGCTCTGAGAATCTTCTTGGGGGAATGACAGGTCCCACAGGCTGGGAGAAACCAGCCAAGGTTGTTTTGCTGCCTGTGTCAGGAAAATTATGGAAGGCGCTGCAGTGTGAGCAGCTGGAGCCTAGCAGAGCTGCCAAGCATCCAGCTAGGCAGCAGTAATGGGTTTATTAAAAACCAGGCAGAAAAGCTGAAGTCCAGAGACCCAGTAAGATCTTCAGAAACTTCCTGGGACACTGCCAGAAAGGCATCTTCAGGAGCAGCTGGAAACAGAAGATGACATGTGGTGTGAGATGAGCCCTTTGGGATGCCCGAGGATGCTGTGCCTGGTGTACAGAGCTGGTGTGGCTGCTGGACAACTGCCCCAAGCCCCCAGAGCCCTCTGAGCCAGATCAGCCTGGAGCAGCCCAGCATCCAACCCTGCATCTTGGGCAGGAAGGCAGCTGGGATTCACTGTGAAGCTTTAGGATTTCAAGAATTCACACATTAAATGTTGTGACTACGAATGAACACAAAATATTGCTTTGTTCTGCAGTTATCTGGGAATTTGCTTGTACACCAGTGCCAGGAGACTGTGGTAATTAAGTGGTTGTTTGGGCTGGAGCTCACCCAAGCCATGAGCAGGGTTTTTGGAGAGAACCTGTACATTTTCCCAAAGCACCATCAGGATGTGAATAGGCCTTGATTATAGCCTGTGCCACAGAGGAAACCCCAGATTCTTCACAGGCTCCAGAGCTGGCCCACTGGGATGAGTCCAAGAGGCAGCAGGAACAGATGACAGTGATGGCCTTGGTCACATCCCCACGTCACAGGAGGATCTGGATTATTCAAATGCAGGATGGCAGGACTCCTACTAGTGACAGAGTGAGGAGCCATTAAATGTTGCCATCCTTCAACAGTACAATGCACAGTTCAAGCCATCTAAGTATTTTCCAGAAAGTTCATTTTTATCTCATCTCAGAAAGCTGAGGAGCAGGGACATGCTACAGGGGCAGGCCCAGCAGGAGGGACATCCCCAAACAGACTTTTAAAGCACACCCCTTCCTGCCAGCTCCTCCTGACTGTTCTTCAGAGGCTGAGCACACCATTTGCACAACACAATTCACAGCTGGACTCGATGATCCTCAAGGTCTTTGGTTCCATGAGAACTTCAGGCTGGGCACTTAGAGCGGGGCTATGCCCTCAACAAGTGCCACAGTAAAAAGGAGGGTGGTTACATAGATTACCAAGCAACAATTAATTCAGGTTTGTCCAAATCAGGTTTGTCAAATCTCCTGGGGTCAGAAAAATCAGGATATGTTTTTTATATCTCTCATCACCAGGACTGCTGCTGTGGTTGAGCCAAATTTGTTTCAGCAGACTGGAATACTCCTCATTCATGCCAGGATCCAGCAAGTCCCATGTAGGAAGGATTGAAGCTTTCAGAGGTGGTCAGTCCCTCCTGTGGGACATGGCATGATCTGACACAGATGGAACAAGTTTTAAATGACATTTGCATTCTTTCTTTCTTTTGCTTGTGACAGCAAAAGGACTTCCTGCTGTCAAAAAGAATTTCAAGTCATTTAAATCCACAGAAGAATTGAGGATTAAAAGATAGACGTTGTCAGCCTGGTGTTTTAAGCTCATCCTGCCTCCCCCCTCCAGAACCTCCTGTGCAGTGCTGAAATGCCTCCAGTGATTATGTTTGTAAGCACGGAAGACACAGCAAAAAAAAATTGATTACACAGTGATAATAGGAATATGCTAGATGTTTAGGTGTCAAATGAAACATAATTCTGAAGAATATTTTTGCCTTTAGAATAATACATCATCTTCCCAAACCGCCACAAGCTCCCCTGTTATTAATACTCTTCGGAACGACTACAATTGAAATGATAATGCGTTTCTAAATTAATATTGCATCTTCCCATTTCAGTATCTGATGAGCTGTATCAAAACTTCATTAAATCACTCCCTGTTTTGCCAGCTCCAGCTCATACTCAGGCCTGTGAAACACATCTGCCTCCACACCAGCCCGTGCTCCGAGGCACGCGCCGCCAACGCCAACGTGTGATCAACTGCACTAATGGGACAAATAACAGAGCTAATGAGGTGGCTTCCAGGACATGACAAAAACATTTTAGGCTGCTAAATAAATATCAGATGCAAAATTAGGAGATGTATCAACAAATGACTTCATGATTAGCTAAGAGTTCTCTTTGGGAAGCTCCGTGGTGTTCCCCCAACAATTTCACGTCAGGAGTAATGAAATTGTTCTTGTAGCTTTGGCATTTGGGGTGTAATCTTCCCTTTCTCTTAGAGGTGCAGTACATTTAAAAACATTTCCAGTATTCCAATGCACTTATTTTTATGCTGACTCCCACTATCCCAGTCACTCCACCCTGCCCCATCACAGAGACAGCCATCCCCAGATCCCACCCAGCCATCCTGCTCAAGGCTGCTGCCATCCCAGGCCTCCTGCCACCTCTCCTGGGGGAAATGCCAACTCTTACACCCCAAAACCAGCACCAGGACAGCCTCCCCCACAGCAATGAGTTCTGCAGCCTCTCAGAATCAGACAGGTTGGAAAAGACCTCCAAGATCATTGAGTCCAACCTGTGGCCAAACCCCACCTCGTCAACCAGACCAGAAAGTGCTCTCTCAGCCCTGCCCTGATGGATCAGATTTGAGTGGCAAATGAGAATTCAGCTGTGGGATCAAGTGAACATCCTTCAATAGGCAAACCATTAGGTCAGGGTTAATTAATTGGAGAGCAATTTCAATAGTTGTAAAAAGCCTCAAACCCCAGCACTGCCTCAGCCAGGCTCTGCTCTCCCCTTGTTTTTCTTTGTTAGGAGTGGCTGCAGTTAAGCTCTGTGTGCCAAGCCAGGACTATACCTGGAGTTTAAATTAAACCAGTGCCTGCCAAGAGATGCAGCTAATTCATTTAAATTCTCATTTCAAGGAAGACATTTCATTTCAAGTTTGAAACGTAATTACTTGGTCAGAGCCCAGGAGACCACATCACTTTCAAGTGAAGTGATTGTGATTTCCAACCTCCAGTTGAGGATTCTTGTCACCAAGATAACCACGAGATATCAGCAGGGATGTAACCAAACAAGTCACTAATCTGAACATTTTTACTCTAACACTTCAAGGAAAGGATTGCAGAGTACTCAAACATGACCACCACAAATACTTTCCTTCTTTTTGCACATCTGGATATTTGGAAACTTTTCTTCATCCAAAGGGCTGCCCAGGGCAGTGGTGGAGTCCCCATCCCTGGGGGGGATTAAAATCCCTGTGGATGTGGCACTTGGGAACATGGGTCAATGGTGGCCTTGGCAGTGCTGGGGGAACAGTTGGACTCAATGGGCTTTGAGGGCTTTCCCAACCCTGTGATTCTGTAGGATTTTACACACCCTTTCAGAAAGAACTCTCAAGGCTAATTTTCCTTCTAGACACTCTTCCCCCATGTCAGTGTTCCCCCTCTGCCCCACGGGGGCACGTAGAGGAACATGCAGCCTGGTTGATCAGGGCTCGAGGTCCCAGCAGCTCCAAGTAGAAAAAGCCATAAATCAATTTGTAGTAAGGACTAAAAATTGATTTTTCTAAAGTTGCTGTGTAGTGCAAGTTCAAGTGATGGGACTGAGACTCTGCAAAAATAGATCATCTGGTAATTTGCATTAATGAGGCTTAACAGTGTTTGTCAGAGAGTGATTAAGAAACTGTGCACCATCCCCACCTCCAGCAGCAGCACAGACGTGTTATTGGGGTGCTCAAAGGCAGCAGAGCGCCCACACAGCAGCCACTCCCCCTCCAGCCTTTTGGGGGACAGCACACAGTAATTCCAGGCTGGTGTAATCGTGCCTTTCAAAATCCCACCCAAAGAGCCGCAGCCATCAGCTTTCCATCCAAAATCCCTGCTAAGCATGCATGGCCTTCGATTTCCCATTCAATATCTCTGGTCCCAAAGAGCCATGGCCACCACTTCCCCATGCAACAGTGCAAAGCTAAACCCATTCCTTTCAATAAACAGGCTGTGGCAACTTTCATAGGCTTGCTGGAGAATGCTGTGCTGAATGTTTTCCTTTTGACAGTTTTCTTATTGCTCAGCTTCTCAGGGCTGGCAACAAACACTGCTTTTTATTTTCTAGGGTGGAATTGCACTGCTAAAACCCGAAACACCAGAATTTGCCTTCAAAAGAAATGAGACATTTCATTTGCCCCTTATTAAGTTGTTGAACTGTGATTTTCCCTTTTTTAAATTGAAAGGACAAAAAGAAGAATTATTAAAATCCGTGAAACCATTGAGCAAAATGCACAATGAGGAAATCTTCAGCAACGTGTGGCTGCAGCAATGTTACATAAAGAGGTTTAATGGGCTCTGTGGGAACAACATCAGAACGTCAGCAATTCCACTGTAGTGTATTTCAGCTCAGTTCCTCATTAAATGGGTTGCTCTGGGACTTTAACTTATTTTGGAAGTTATTATGAATTGTAGCCCTACATTCTCTGGGTTTTTTTCCTCTCCATTTCATACACAGTCCATGACTGCAGGGTCAGGGTTTGTGGTGGGTGATGAGACCTATCAGTGCAGATGTCAGACAGTGTCAGAGCATCATCCCAAGAAGTTCCAGGGTGGTTGGTCTTTAAGCATTTTTAAGTGTTGATTGCATTTTTGCTGAAGCACCCCAGAGAGCTCCAGCATTTTTTACACTGAGCAATCTAATGTTCAGCAACTGATACCAGTTCAGAACCACTGGATGCTCTGGAGAGTGGAGATAAACAACTTGGAAAACAACTGGAAAGATATTAAGCATAAATGTGTTTTTTTTAAACATTAATTTTTAAATGCCACTGAAATTAAAAGGAAAAATGCAGTGCTGTCAAAATATACACGTTTCTGAAATGAGAAATCTTGTTATAAAAATACAAAAATTACTCGTTAAAAATAATTTGTCAAACAAAGCAAAAGAGTTCAACCTTTAAGGCAGTCCACACTTTTGAGGTCAACTTTTTAGTCAAATTCAACTTGGTTTTGCTTTTGCCTGGAAAGTTAGCCTGATTTTAACTGAAGACAAAGTGTATTACTGAGCTCTGAACAGAGATTAGAAGATCCATTTTCCTCTTCTCTCCTATGAATAACAGCGATTTTACTGCTTTGGAGCACATAGCATCTGCTGAGATGACAAAGTTTTCACTTGGATAAAAATCTAAATTTAATCCTCGCCCTGAGCATTTCCCTTCAGCTCTGTGGGTCACGTGTGGGGGAAGCAGAACCAGCACAGCTCCTGGCACCAGCAGTGCCCAGCCTGTCCTGGAGCACAGTTCAGACCTGCTGCAAGTGAGCAAAGGAATTCTGAGCACAAATATATCACAATAAAACCATTCCAGGGCTGTCAGGAGCAGAATGAAGGGCAAGGGACAGAGGAACATGAAGCCAGAAAATGCATAACCCCCCTGAGCTTCAGCAGCCCCACTGAGGCTGGGATTTGAGGACAAGAGGGTGGCATTTTCCCCCCGATGTATTATAGTTTTATATTATAATTTTTACACATCCAGAATAATCCTCCCCAGCTGCACAGAGGCTGGTCAGGGGGCCAGCCTGCATTTGCATGGAAATGTGCCTGGGTTGAGCTGCTGCTGTGCTCTGCAGAGCCCAGCACTGCCCAGCTCTGCTCCTGCTTGCCCAGGGCTGCTCCTCTGGGACCCCCTCACCTGCCTGCCCAGGGACACTGGTTTAGAGGCAGGGGAGGAGCAGGGGACCCTGCAGCAGGGGCTGTCTGCCCTCCTTATCCATCCTGGGGCACCTCTGAGCCCCCAAAAGATTCGTGGTGAGGTTCCATGCAGGACCGCACCTGTGACACCAGAGCTGGGCTGTGGGCAGGAATTCCAAATTCAGTTCATAAGCAGTAGAATTAGAGGAATCTTAAAAGATCACAAGAATGGCAATACTGACATAGAGTAAAATAGTCTGAAAACATGGGTAGAGCTCGAGGGGCTCATTCTGGAGAAAAGGAGGCTCAGGGGGGACCTTCTGGCTCTGCACAACTCCCTGACAGGAGGGGACTGTGACAGTGCTCACAGGGGTTCTTGGATGAGGGAAGAGACAAGGATCTGACTCCATGTTTCAGAAGGCTTGATTTATTATTTTATGA
>JAWMQZ010000088.1:3218087-3238105 GCA_035584835.1 Tangara arthus
CTGTCTAACATAGGTGATAGGTATTGGGAAGTTATTGTAAATATTGTACACGTAGTTTTTAGTATAAAAAGATAACAACACTGCCCTGGGGGCAGGCAGAGTGCCTCTGTCTGTCCTGCTGAGCGAACCTTGGCTGGACAGGAGAAAAAATTTTATAGATAAGAAACAATAAACAACCTTGAGAAGGATAACTGAAGAGCTCTGACTCCTTCTTTGAGCACCGGGCTGGGAAAAGAGACTTTCTAACAGATCTGGGGGTCACTCTGAGAGCAGAGACCCTGAGACACTGAGGGGTCCCTGTGCAGCCATCGCTGCTCCTGCTCCCTCCCTGACAGCCAGGCTGAGTTCAGCTGTGCCCCTCGTTGTGTCCTGCCCCCCAGACACCACCAGGGCCTCTGTGCCACTTCACAGGACAGCAGCTTTTACCCTTTTCCTCCTAGGGATGCTCCAGCCACTCACAGCTGGAACACCCCGGCTGCAGGGAGCAGCAGGGAGCTCAAGATCAGCCTTACAAAGGTTAAGGGAGCACTAAATTATTCCTGGCCGTGGCACCCAGGGTGATGACACCTCCTTTTTTGTGATGTGCAACCTTGGGCAGACTTTCCTGGAGCTGCCCCCAGGGATCACTCAGTGCTGCCCACCCACTGCTGTCAGTCCAGCTGGCATCCCCTGGGCACAAGTAGCAAATGGATGGAGATGTTTGTTAGATTTTGGGGGTCATGGGACATTTGTACATTCATTACCAAAGTCACTAATGACTAATTGCATTTTTGATCGTAACAGAGAGTTTTGTTAGAGCCACGTTTCCTTTACGGATTTTCAAAGCCTTATTTTTAGAGGAATCGTTTTTGATCTGTTGTTGGCTCCTCTTCTGCTCTATTACAGACTCCCTGCATGGCTTTGAACAAATGGCTTTGCTCTTCTTTTCCTTAATTCTGTACTTGTAAAATAGGGCTGAGCACACTAGCGGCTCCTCTGGGCTGTGGGGATGGGAAGGGTTTAGAGCCTGCAGATGTCAGTAGCTGAGCTTGCCACACCCAGGCAGAACAAACAGACATGAGCAGGCACAGCCCTATTACCAGTGAAATACTGAGATTATAACCCAGGACTCTCTGCAGCAATTCTGGGGAAAAAAAAAAAAAAAAGAGAGTATCCTAAATACACTTAACTGCTTATTTAATGTAGATTTTAAAAGTTATTTATCGAAATTTAGCAACTGTTTACTCAATCCAGTACTGGAAAGCCTTTAAAGCATACTCTTAATAATCCCTTTTATTTAACTAATGTACAATAGCGTGTGCTATTACATTGCAATTACATCCTATTTGAGACACTTAATTAAAAGGGAGGCTGTAATGAGCTCCCAATTGTTTGGCTCCTCAGCCAGACCCACACGATGGAGGATTCTGCCTGTCAGTGGTGCCAGGCTCATCCTGGAGTGATACAGTGGCAGCGTGGAGCTGCTGCATGTGAGCCTGGGGCTGTGTGGGGCTGGTTCTGTGTGGGGCTGGTTCTGTGTGGGGCTGGTCCATTTGGGGCTGGGTTTGTGTGGGGCTGGGTCTGTGTGGGGCTGATTCCACATGGAGCCTGCTCCATGTGAGCCTGGGGCTGTGTGGGGCTGGGTCTGTTTGGGGCTGGTCCATTTGGGGCTGGGTTTGTGTGGGCTGGTTCTGTATGGGGCTGGTTCCACCTGGGGCTGGTCTGTTTGGGACTGGGTTTGTGTGGGGCTGCTCCATGTGGGGCTGGTTCTGTTTGGGACTGATCCATTTGGGGCTGGGTCCATTTGGGGCTGGGGCTGTGTAGGTTGGTTCTGTATGGGGCTGGTTCCACCTGGGGCTAGGTTTGTGTGGGGCTGGGTCTATGTGGAGCTGGTCCATTTAGGGCTGCTCCATGTGAGGCTGGGTCCATTTGTGTCTGAGTCCATGTGGGGCTGGTCTACTTGGGGCTGGTCTATTTGTGGCTGGTTCCGCATGGGGCTGGGTCTGTATGGGGCTGGTTCCACCTGGGGCTGGTCTCTTTGGGGCTGGGTTTGTGTGGGGCTGGTCTGTGTGGAGCTGGGTGCATTTGGGACCTGTGTGGAGCTGGGTTCATGTGGGGTTGGGTCCATGTGAGGCTGGTCCATGTGAGGCTGGGTCCATTTGGGGCCAGTTCTGTGTGAGGCTCGTTCCATGTGGAGCTGGGTCCATGTGGAGCTGAGTCTGTGTCAGGCTGGGTTTTTGTGGGGCTGGATCAGCAGGACCATGACCCCACAGGGCTCTCAGGCCCTGGGGATCTCTCCCACTCCATATGGGATGGCTTCAATCTTCTCCTCCTCTCTGGGAGAGAGGCTGGACCATGGACACTTTATGATTCTGGACTCCAGAGCTCCCCAGGGCTGGAATGTCCCAGCTCAAGGGTGCTCTTCAGAGGCAGCTGCTCATCCCAGCAGCTCTGGCTTCATCACTGCCACGGGAACCAGCAGCAGGCTCTGCCCTGCAGGAGCCACCTCCAGCTTTGGCCACAAGCTCTGATGTGGAAGGGCAGCGAGTTCTGATGTGGAAGGGCAGCCTTGGAAGGTGCACCAAGGCCAGAAAGCTGCGTGATGTTCATGGGAACCTTGGGAACCCTGCTCTAGTCCTGAGCATCACATAGTCTGCCCTGCTCTGCCCTGGCCTCTCCACAGCTGGGAATCACAAATCTGGCACACAGTGCCCTGCTGGGAACCATAAATCACTGTGCCCTGCTGGGAATCATGAATCTGGCACACAGTGCCACGCTGGAATCACAAATCACAGTGCCATGCTGGGAATCATAAATCTGGCACACAGTGCCACGCTGGAATCACAAATCTGGCACACAGTGCCATGCTGGTGTGGTCACCCTGCCCTGTGCCAGGCTGGCTCTGTGCAAGAGCTCTCAGAAATCTGTCTGCAGCCAGCTGCTTGCCATCCCACCAAGTGGCTGCTCTGCTTCTCTCAAATAAAAAAAAATATAATAACCCAAGCCCCCTTTAATTCAAGGCTGTTTGAAATCAGAAGTGACAGCAGCTTTGCGCTCGCTCCGTGGCGGGATGTGAAGTTAATTTGTATAAGTGATTCTTTTGCTTTTAATTTATCAGCCTGAGATTCCAAACTGAGGAACACAGGGACCCCACGAGGCATGCCTGAATCTTTCAGGAGTGGAGTTTGTTTATTCAAGTGCTTAAATATAGCTCTTAATTGTGTGGCTGATCCTGCAGTGCAGTGCAAGGAAGGCAGGATAGGAGATCCTTCTGCTCCCTGGGTCACTGTCCAGGCCCCAGGGTGAACCAAACCCTTCTCCTGCAGAGAACTGGTAGAACAAGGACAGAGGGATCTGTGTGCAGCAGCTCTTTGGGTTTTGCAGGGGATTTTTAGGCCAGCCCAGGTTTATGATCTGCCCATGAACCCAGTGCACAGCGTCCCATAAAAATCCTGCTTCCCCCTCTTGTTGGATTAAGTTTCTTTTATTTATTTAGAGATGGGGTAATTGAGAGGTGTTTTTCACCTCTCTATGTTCTCTACAAATCCATTTCCCACACCCTCTCAGCTCTGCAGTTTTATTTTGTTTGCAGTCTAAATCTAATCAGAGGATCAAGGGAGGTTTTGGCAGGGAATGGTCCCAGTCCTGGGCGTGGTGACTGATGCAGCCACATGTCAGAAATCCAGGAGAGCAGCCCTTCCCTCCCAGGCATGGGCCAGAGAAGGCTGTTCCCTGGCATTTTCGTTAGGAAAGGAAGGATGCTTCAAAGTGAAAGGGAAACAGAAACCTCCAGGTGTTTTTTGTTGTTCCAACTGCTTTAAAATGATGTTTAGATTTCACGTATCAGTAATTACATACACTTGGGTGGTATTTAATGCCAGCCACTGATGGATGCTCTATAATCCTATAGAGAGAGAACACGTTTGTTTTCTGAGGCTAACTGCACACAATCTGTTATTGTGTGATGTTGAATACTTTGAGGGTTGGTGCCTTTCAGTGTTGAGCATAAAAGCCAGGCCTCCCTGACAATAACCCCCATTAATCAGGCCTCCCCAGTCCACAAGCCTTGGAGACTGCCACGTCCTCTTTGTACACCAAAGCTTGCCAGGATTCCAGTGTGAAAAACCTCCCACCGATCTCCCGCTCTTTCATTTCTTCTTCTTTTTTTTTTTTGGTTTAAACAGGAAAATAGCCTCCCAGCACAGCTCCTACTGCTTTAGCTGCATCTCCACACGTTTCTTTTAAACTAACTGACAGCTTATGGTGGGAAGGAGAAGCAGCTGCAACTTGTTGGGAGCGGGGGAACTTCACTTCCAGAGGATTCAGCTCCTTTTGTTTTCCACAAGAGCTGTTGAGTGCTCAGAGCTTTAAAAAATAAGGCCACTCATTCAGGCTCCTGCGATGTGGATTCAGGGCAGAGGTGTTTGCAGGCTCTCCAGAGAGCTGGGAGCAGGAATGAAGATCCCCCAGAGCCCCACTGGCTGCTGTGCTTGGCTACACTTCCACGAACTCCCATGGGAAATGAAATTTTGGTGCTTCAGCTCAAGTTTTCATCCCTGTTGGAGTCCTCAGCTGTGCTGTTTGATATGTCCCAAACTCCCCAGCTGCTCTGAGTGGATGGGAATGACAGAAGGACAGGACACAGCCTTGAGCTGCACCAAGGGAAGTTTAGGTGAGATGTTAGAAAATAATTCTTCACTGAAAGTGTGGTTGGGAAATGGAATTGTCTGCCCAGGGAGGGGGTGGAATCACCATCCCTGGAGGAGTTTAAAAACAGATGGAGGTGGCACTCCACTCAGTGCCAGGGTTTAGCTGATGAGGAGATGTTATGGCATGGGTTGGGCTGGGTGATATTAAAGGTATTTTCCAACCTAGTTTATTCTGTGATTCAGGACCACTCCAAAGTGAGCCTGCTTTTCCTGAGGTGCTGAAGCATGCCAGGGCTTCCAGAGAGGAATCACTGCAGGGCAGGACCAGGCTAGGCTAGGGCAGCACTGCAGGGAATGGGAATTTTGGGCAAGAAAAGCATGGCCTTGGGGCTGGGGAAGGAGGTGTCGGTCACCTGGCTGAGGAGGGAGGTTGGAGGAGAGCAGAGGGTGCTCCAAACACCATCCTCTTCCTCTTGGGCAGCTCCAGTAGGGATGTGCAGGGTCCCAGCTTGGCCAGCACAGTACAGCTGAGCTACTGTGGCCAAACTCCCCCAGGGCAGGGAGGCCAAGGGTTTGTGATGCTCCCTGGGGAGAAGGACCCTCCACAATGGCCAAGGGTTTGTGATGCTCCTTGGGGAGATGGACCCTCCACAATGGCCAAGGGTTTGTGATGCTCCTTGGGGAGATGGACCCTCCACAATGGCCAAGGGTCTGTGGTGCTTATTGGGGAGATGGACCCTCCACGATGGCCAAGGGTCTGTGGTGCTCCTTGGGGAGAAGGACCCTCCACAATGGTTTAGAGCACGTTGGAAAAAGCCAGAACATGCAAGAAAAGCCATCCAAACCTAGACTGCAGCTGGACACTTTGGTGTTGAGCAGTTTGTAACCTTGACGTCACCCAAGCTGTATTTTCCTCCTGAAGTCAGTCCCTGCCTGTCCTTGAGGGGCAGTTTCTCAATGGAGAAAAGACTCCTCGGAGCAGCCAGCCAAAATAAACCTAATTGTTGCATTGTGTCTGAGCAACTCTGGAAGTTGCCAGTAACAGCTATCTCAGACCATCACAATCAACATAATTTTGGTCTTAATTGCTAAGTATTGCTGTAGAAAGACTGGTTGTCTTTCTGCTCCAAGTCCTCACAGTTGCTCTCCCAGGTTTCAAGATGCAGTGAAAGTTTTTGGGTTGGTTTTTCTTTTTTTTTTTTTTTCACACTACGTTTCAAATGCTTCATTGTCAAACTGGTTAAAAGCCCTTATTTATAAAACGTGTGCGTCTCTTTCAGCTTAACTGAAAAGGCATTAAAATAACTGCAGCTGTGGAAAGAATAATTACAGCGAGATTTTGTCAAGGACTCTCTTGTCTGATGTTGCCATCTGTGACATGGTGAATGCAAAGATCATTTGAAACATAGGCAGTTAATGTAGAGAATAATTTCGGAGCTTTCGATATTTATGGTAAATTATTTAAGTTTATTGTTTGGTTTTATGGCCTCATTATTCTGTGTGGTAAGGATCTCTGCTTTTCGTGTTGTTCTGCACTTCGATTTCCACTTTGTGAAGGAAAAGAACCCTGCAGTAAAAGTAACACTTCACACATTTCAGAAATGTTTCAAGGAGACATCATACTAATCAGATTATTTTCATGCACCTCAATATCATCCCTGATGCCTTTTAAAAAAAAAATCTGCAGAGAAAGATCTTTTTCTTGACCAGGTGTTAATAGTCAGTCCTTCAGGCATGGGCAGTGACAGGGGCTGGTAAACATTACAGACTTGCACTAATTTGCTCTTGTCTCTTAGAATATTGTTTCTGAGACTCCCTCTGAGAGGACATTGCTGCATTATTTCCTTCAACAACCCCTGACTGGCCAAATTAGGAACAGACTGTCGCACTGGAAATGAGTAATTGGCTGCCAGAGACACAGAAAAGGGGACTTGGCTTCCCCCAGCCTGGCTGCTCTGTACAGGGGCTGGTGCTGGAGCCAAATTCGTGTGCTAATTAATCAAATGAGGGCATGGCCAGGCTGTGGGCAGCTCCTGTGTGGGCACTGCCAGGCTCCCCATGCTCCTCCTGTGTTTGAGGGTCCCCAGGACGAGGTGAGAGATGAGAATCTTGACTCCGTGTTTCAGAAGGCTGAATTATTATTTTAGGATGTATATTATATTAAAAGAAAATTATGTACTAAAATTACACTAAAGAAAGAGAAAGGAGACATCAGAAAGCTGGAATAATAAAATCTTGTGACTGACCAGAGAGTCTGACACAGCTGGACTGGGATTGGTCATCAAGTAAAAACAACCACATGAGACCAATCAAAGATGCACCTGCCACATTCCACAGCAGCAGATAATTATTGTTTACATTTCATTTCTGAGGCTTCTCAGCAGAAAAATCCTAGTGAAGGTAGGTGAATGTCAGTGACACTCCTGCTCAAGCTGGGCGTGTCCCATGTCACCTGCACATCCTGCCCCGCAGCAGATGGGGACAGCGCCCCTGGGAGTGTTTCCCTCTTGTGCCCAGGGTGCAGCTCCTGCACTCTGAGCAAGGTGTGAGCAGGGAGAGCCACCCAGGAGGAGACTGATGGGGTGAGGGTTGAGGCCTTGTGGGGCTACCTAAAAACACAGGCCAGACAAAATTAGGGAATAAAAAGCAGTTCTTTTTATTCAAGGACCTTCAGGTACATTTAGGGCAGAAAAAGCCCCTCAGGGGCTGAACCCAAAATGGACAATGGGTCACAGGTTTTCACACTTTTATAAGTTTGGTCCATTTGCATATTGGGGGTTCATCTTCCAATTACAGCTTCAGCTAATGAAGTCATTTACCCCAAGTTTGCTGCCCCCAACTCACTTTTGTTTCCAAATCTGGGGCCTGAGGCAGTGAGGTGTCCTTGATTGCCAGGCCTGGAGAGGAATTGCTGTGTCTGCCCAAAATGGGAAAGCAGCAGCTCACACTGTGTGTGGAGTTTGGAGTTATACACTAAAGAACTGCAGGATTACAAATATATGAAAAATCTAAAAGCTGAAATCCTAAGGCATCAATGAGAGCAGAGCCTGACCCCCCCTGGCTGTCCCCTCCTGTCAGGAAGTTTTGCAGAACCAGAAGGTCCCACCTGAGCTTCGTTTTCTCCAGCCTGAGCCCCTTCCCCAGCACGCTCAGCAGCTCCCCATGGCACAGACTTTTGACATTGATGATGTAGAAATGTGTCCCTGATCAGACACTAACTGTAATTATTTGCAGCTTAAAGGTTTAACAATTGTGTCAACCTGAAGTTGTCAGAGGGTGGGAACAGACACTGGGGCACTGCAAATTAAACCATGCTGGCAAGCACTTAAAAGTGCTCCTAATAGGTTTGGCTGTAGGAGCTTATTAACTGACAGGAAGAAGTCCTGCCATGGGGAAAGGAGCTTCCTTTTATGAGCTACAGAAAATAAATTAGATTTTTGCTTTCCTCTACTCTATGTAGGTAGAAAAAGCTCTTTGATATCCAGAAACATGAAGCAATAAATTGTTATAACACCCAGACAATAATTTAATTTTGAAAATGGAACCTGTTCTGGTTTTTTTCAAGTTTCTGGCTCCCATCAGCAAGGTGAGCTCAAATATACATATATATATGTGTGTGTGTGTATATATATATATATATATAAAAGACAGAGAGAGAGAGATAATGACAAATTGTTCCCTGTGAGGGTGGTGAGACCCTGACACAGATTTCCCAGAGAAGCTGTGGCTGCTCCATCCCTGGAAGTGTCCAAGGCCAGGTTGGATGGAGCTTGGAGCAGCTTGGGACAGTAGAAGATGTCCCTGCCCATGGCAAAGGGTGGAACTGGGTGGGCTGTGAGGTCCCTTCCAACTCAAGCCATTCTGGGATTCTCTATGCACAAATATTTTGGGGTGGTTTTGTTTTGTTTTCTGGGGTTTTGTGGGTTTTTTGAGCCTTTTTTTTTTTTTTGGTGGGTTTTTTGGTGGTTTGTTTTTGGGGTTTTTTGTTGGTTTTTTGGTTTTTGTGGTGTGATGTTTTTTGTTTCTGGTTTGGTTTGGGTTTTTGTGGGTTTTTTTTGTTTGTTTGTTGGGGTTTTTTTGTTTTGTTTTGGGTTTTGGTGGGTTTTTTTTTGTGGTGCTGTTTGAGGTTTGTTTCTTTTAAATAATAGTTGGAGAGAGACAAGAACTCCAAGGGCACCATTCAGGCCCTCACAGCCTGACTCTCCTCCCTTCCCTGCAAGGCCAAAGGTCCAGAGTTCAGCCTTTGGGCTACACCTGGTCAGAGAGGCAGCTGTGCCAGGGACTGACCTGTCCCAGTCCTCACTCCCCCGGCCAAAAGCCACTCCAGGATGTGCAAAACAAACAACAAGATAAATTAAGTGATACTAAATAAACAAACAGCAACTCCAAGTTTGCATTCAGACCACAATCAAGGAAAAAAAATATTCCTGTGCTTATCTCTGCACACAGCTCCCATCCACTAATGCCGGAGGCACAAGTCTTTCCAGGACCAAACCATGATCAGTTCATAATTGCAAAAATCTCCCAAGCACCAGGCTTTTAATTGTTTCTCTAAGATTTGCCTAAGAGCTATTTTAATTCCAAGCAGCTGTCTTAAAGAACAACAAGAAAACAACTTAATATGTAGGGCTTGACTGGGATAGCTCATTATTGATTGAGTAGAGGAGAAATAATTAAGTTCCTGAAAAATACATTTTGAGACTGCTTTGAGGAGAGTTTCAGAGACCAAATGAAGGACTCAGGGGGGAGTTTGTGTATTTTGGCACAGCAAGAGAATTGCAGAAGCCCTGCTGGGGGTGCAGGGAGCTGAGGTTGGTTCTGTGGCACTGGGTGGTGTCTGTGCAGACCATGGGACAGACTTGCTGCTCCTGTTTGTTATTTACCCTTTTCTCTGTGTCCAGCCCTCCACCACCCTGGAGAGGAACCTTCCCCATGGGCACAACCTGGGACAAGCCAGCCTGAGAGCCCACCTGGCCTGTGGGGCTGGCCAGGTGTGGTCAGTGCTCCCTGGACCAGCTCTGACTACCAGGGCTACACAGCTATCTGCTGCCCTTAAAAAAAAAAAAACAAAAACAAAACATTTCTCCCCCTCCCTGTAAGTTATATAGAACCTCTCCTACTTAAAGGCACTTTTCATCAATTATCTCAGCCCATCTGGCTTTGTCTCCAAGTGGCATTGATTATGAGCATCCTGTGCCCTAGAGATAAACACACCAGCCCCATTTCCCCCCTGTGCCTTCTCCATATTGGCTCCTAACGTGATCAGCCTGGTGATGATCAGCCTGCTGGGAAATCAATAAGAGCACAGACATGTCACAGCCCCAAGATTAATGGAAGTGACTTGGCACAGAAAACTTCCCTGCATTCGCACAGCCAGCCCACAGTGCTTGTCAGTTCGAGTTTCCTGAACCACAGGCATGGATCCAACTTCGTGGCCATCCTCAGAGCTGGAGCTCTCCCACTCCCACAGCTGTGGCTGCAGAGCCACCACTGAAGCAGCCCACGCCAAGATCCATCAGGAGAGAATGCAAAAACTGAAAAAAGTACCTTTATCCCAAGTAGTCATGAGCAGAATAAAAAACCAGCCTAACAAAAAGCCCCAAACCTTGTCTACACAGATTGGTTCTGGCAGGTTAGCAGCTGCATTTTGTTAATGATAATCATTCTGGGGAAGGCCAATTAACTTTTCTATTAATCCATCAAATCAGCGCCCCTCGTCTTGCTTTGGTTTTACATTTAATATAGCTCAGAATCACTCCTCTCCAGTGTGACTGCTGCAAATCCCATGCAGGAGTGACTGCTGGATCATTTTTTCAACACCCCTCAGTTTGCACAGCCCTGGCACAGGGGTCTCCCCCTGCAGAAATCCCTCTGCAATCTCTAATGGAAACATGGGAATGGACTTCTCCATGGTACTGGTGGGTGAACCCATGAGCAGGTGCTGCAGAGATCAAGAAAAGAAGCAGGAAGGCAGAGACAAGAGGGTACTACACATCTTCCAACTTATAGAACCTATAATATGCGCCCAAGAGGTGGATAATTTAAAGTGCTTTGATGAGCTATTAGCAGTAAGTAATAGCTGTCATTAACTCCAGCAGAGCAAGGTCATGCAAGCTCCCAGAATCTGTTCTGCTGAGGATTTTCAGCTCAGCATTTTCTCTCCACATGCCATGAAGCAGTGCAGGCTGAGATTGCATTCTCATTCCCATTTCCTTACAGACAAGTCAAACCCACCACACATCGATTCTCCAGAGCTGGATCCTTCACCCACAGCTCAGGAAAGGACCTCTGGAGACATTTCAGGGCAAACAGCCCATTGCAGGCAGAGCTTCACTCTTCATGCTACCAATTACAAAGCACAGGAATTAAGTAATTTAATTTTCAACCTGGATCTATAGGGCTGAGGATGAAAGGATACAAAGCTGTCCCATTGTTTGCAAACTAACAGCAGCTCTAAGAGCCAGCCTGGATCCTGGAACAGAGGGAGAGAGAGGGAAATGAAAGAGCATGTGTGTAAAATATAGATAAGAAAGCAAATCCCAGCTGTCGTCCCTATCAGCCCTTCCTATTTCTCTGGCAAGAACATGTAATTTTGTGCCGTAATAGCAAAGGTTGGAGTGACTGCTGTCACATTTGAATGATACTGCTATAGCTCCCCTCTTTATATGTATCTGAAATGGGAATCTTGGAATCTGGTCGCTGGGTACTGGTGGTTTTTTCCAACACTTGTCTCAGTCCCTCCTTTTTCTATATAAAATGCCCCGTTCTGAAGCACAGATCAAAGATAAACAACAATGTGTGCCTTGCATGTTCAGAGACTTTCTGAAACATCCTACCATTTCTCCTTTCACAGAGCTGTAATTTGTGCTCCCACAAACCTACGAAGAATCAAATTTACCCATGCCCAAAGCAAATCCCTTTTGAAACGAATGTTTAATTCCTGCCTTGAGGACAGGACCAAAGAATAAGCTCCCTTAGAACAAAGAGAACAGCCCAATTTTAGTACATCAATGGAAGAAGCAGAAATGACTTCAAGAAGCAGCTCCAGGTGTAAATGGGTGGGTGAGTGGGAGTAGGAACATTCAGGGAGGCACCAGATTCTGGGGACGCTGCCTAAAACACGAGCTGAGAGCCAGCACCTCACGTATGCAGCCTGTCACAGCTCCAGCCCACAAGTTTCCTCTCAAAACTTTGAGAAGAATCTGTTCAACACTTCCATGTTGCAGCCTCAAAACACACACTTCATTCCCATTCAGCTCAAGAGTTTTACTTCTCTGATCATAAGTGTTAGCACTATACATAGAATGTATTACACATGGTCAGATTCACATGAACAAAAAACATGAGTTTCTAGATAATCAACAATTTTGCAATGGAACTGTAAGCAAGAGTTGAATTAATCTTATATTTAAAACCTTAAATCTTTATTTAATGTGTACCTAAGGACAGAGCTTAAGTTCTGCATGTGCACACTTGTCAGGTTTTTTGCTAAATTAATGTGGTAAATAGCTGTAGAAAAAAAGATTAGGTGAAATAAATTCAGAGAGTCATGAAATTAGAGGTGCTTGGTTTTTACCTCCCCAGAATTATGGAATGAAACAATAGCTTCCCATTCCAAGCCCCTGGAGCAGACTTTAAAATTCAGATCCACTTCCCTTGTTCTGCAGGGAGAAACATTACAAGGGGAGAAACGTTGCAGAGATTTTTTTTTTCTTTTTAATGCACTGATATTTCATTAGAAGTGGACCCAAGCCACGGGCCCCTCTCACCTGCCCTGGCAGCGCTGCCTCCTCCTCTCTGCACGCTCCATTTCCCACCTGAAAAACACCCCCAGCCCCCCTTCTCAGGCACTGCCACTTCTGACTGATAGCACAAAATTGAACTGCACTAAGCACACATCCGAAAATCTGATAAATATTGTTTGGAAATATAATTGAGGTTTAACTGGAGCATGAATTTTTCACTTTGAAGCAAAGATTTCTGCACTTATTTATGAGGAAGATTTAGTGTTGCAAATAGCGATGACAGTTGAGATAAATGTTAACCCGAGTTCTGCTTTTCCTCATAACCTGCAGAGCTCTCTCGGTGTCAGCAGGACACACATCACCGGGCAGAGCTGCAGAAACCCCCAGACACCTCCAGCCCTGCTCTTCCCAGGCTCAGCACCGGCTGCAAAAGAGATCAGAAGCATCCAACACATTTGGGGTGCAAAATCCGAGCTAAACATCGAGACTGAGCCTTGGCTTACCCTTGGATCAGGTTTTGTGTCAACACGGCTCTTGGCACATCAGTTGATGGGTTGGTCATGAATATTTAAGAGCAAAGTGCTCCCCAAAGTTGTTTTACAGCACCAGAACTCATCTCCCACAGCAGTTATTCTGCTTTCAGTCCCCACAGAGGAATCTGTACCAATTTGTACCAATAGTTTGGCCATTACTGAGGCATTTGGAGTTAACAGAAAGGGGCTATCAGGCTTTAATCTAAAGCTCTGTGTTTTAATATCCTAGGAAATCTCTTAACCCCGGTGCTGAGAACTGCAGGAGCTGTTGTTTGTCAGAGCACTCAGCCACATCCTGCACGTTGTGCAAACACCCAAAACAAACCTTACACCCTCAAAACCTTACAAGGCTGGTACATTAGACAGAACACCTTCTGATAGAAGGAGCAAAAGCTAATTCCATTTTAATATTATCAGAGTAGTTGATATTAAACTATATCCCTCCATTTTCATCTGTGTTTTCATAGGTTTATCTCTGAATTTGAATGCAGCAAGTGCTCAAACTGCCGGAACGTGCTGCTCTAATCAGAGCTTCACTAACAAGGAGCCACTGGTATCAAACAATGTTATATTAAATCAAGGATGAGCATTTAAAATTCCTGCATAGCACCAGGTCACAGCCGGTGCTGGACTCGAATTTTAAAGCTCCATCCTCCCATTAACACTCGTTTTCAACTGTGCAAACAAGATAGTAACAACACTCCAAACGCAGCAAACGCTAAATTCAGATCCCGGCTCCGTGCCTCATAAATTTTCATCCTGGCATCACTTCTTGTTCTTTTTACAGCATTTTAAAAATGTAGGTTAGCCTTTGCATTTTAAGCAGCCACGATTGTATCAAATGCCTGGATTTTACAGCAGCCAAGATGTTCCCAAGTTTGATGAACTGATCTCAAGTGAGATAAATTATGTCAGTTGTCGGCTTTGTCAGTAAATCACGAGTTGACATTTCCCTGATTTGTAAAGGTATAATGTAGCAGTGGAAAGAAGTGAGCTCTTGAAAACCTGCACGGAAGGTGAGATTAATAAGCAGTTCAAAGAAAATGTCCCAATGTAATGGGCTTGGAACATCCACACTCAATTCCAGTTCATTTGCTATTTCTCAGGTTTTCTCTTTTAGGAATTCAAAAAATGCTATATAAAACATTTTATGGAATATTCCATCTATGTGCTTCTTTGCTTTACAATAATTGACAACATTTACATACATTTCCATGTTATATTATGCCATAAATTTGCATAGATCCAGGTAAAATCGTTCAGCTTTAGACCTGCTGCTTCAATGAATTTCAGGAGCTGAATCACAGCTCCAATCTGAATTACATTGCTCCCAGAATTCCCTCTCCTGTGCAGCACTGGAGAATCCATCCCTAGTTAATAACCCTGGTGGTGTCTGTGCTGTGGAGCTGCACTGCTGTCTGTCTGTGTGTCTGTCCCACACCAGGGCAGCTCATGGGGGAGACACTGCTGAGGTGAAACCACCCAGTGTGGCTCAGTCCCACCTGCCTTTCTCCTCCCTCCATGCCCACCTGAAGGGAGCAGGGTTTGAATGACCCAGCCCTGCACAAGGTGGCAACACATTTCTCTTTCAGGCAGCACTGAAGAGAGGAATTCTACCAGTTTTTATATTGAAGCTAATTTAACCCGATTTAGCCCACTTTGTATGTTCACTCTGCTTTCTGGAGTTATTTTTATTGCACTGGAGCTGTGCTTGCAGGCACAGATGGTTCCCGAAATGAACAAAAGCAAACCCCACTCCAGCCAGCCTGGGAGCAGTTACATTAAAGTGTTACAATTTGGTTAAGAAGTAATTTGGGGCTGTGTTTTGATTTACACTAACTAAAATGTACTGGTTCGCCACAGAGATGCCATGAATTTCTATGTGGCATTTGGCACACGTAGCAACCATCTGGCCCCTGTAAAGAGCACACAGGGCATCACAGCCTCGGGGGCAATGTCTGAGCTGTGCTTTGATCACCATCAGGAATTTTTTTATAGGACCAGTCCATCAGCAAATCTCATTGAGCAAAGGCTTTTGCATTGGTGGATAAAGCATAAAGTAAAAAACACGGGTAGTAAAGCAACGGGAGGTTACACATGCTATTGCTAATATCCACTTGAACACAGTCAAGAGGCTGATGAACCATAACTTGCATGTTTTAGACAAGATAGTCTTTCCATATATGCACTTTTTGACCTCATTTAGTTGCTGCTTTAAAGGTAGAATTCTTCTGAAAGCAGAACTTCACAGTGGAGAGAAAGAGGATGGAAATAATTACAAGAATAGAAGAAGTCAAAGATTAAAAGCAAGAATTTAAGGATGCTAAAGGCCAACCCCTCACAGTAATACTGCATAAAAAAAAAGAAATTGAGAAATAGTGACAGGGTATCACAGCCCTGCAGGATTATCTGGTGGAAACAAAATGCACCCGAGCTTGCCAGCTGGTGCCAGCAGCTCTTTACCTTCTCGTTCCCTCGTGTTATTGCTATTTGCATCACAATAGCGCTGAGACTGCACAGCAGCCAGCAGGGCTCAGCATCCAGCCAGTAGCAGAGACAGGATTCCTGCCCTGAAAGCCTGGGAGTTCACACTCACAAAAAGAGGGAAGATAATTAACTGTTCACTACGCTAAAGTGTGTCTGGAGAGTGAACTCGAGCCCACAGCACCCAGCTCAGTGCTGGCACCAGGGTTCCTCTCCAGGCTGGGTGTTCTCCCCAGGCTCCTGCAGCTGGGAGAAAAGGCTGGGTTCTCTGCGTCCCTGTGCAAGGCAGGGCTGGCCCCAAACCCAGCTTACTGTCAGCGGTGTGGCTGCAAACCTTCGCTCCCATTTCAAGGACCCAAATTCCATTTGGTCCCATGGATGCCATGGGCCAGGCCAAGCAGCCACAGGACACTGTCCCCTCCAGCCCAGGGGCTGTCCCAAAGCTCACCTTGATCCAGGGAGCAGCCAGCACTCACCTGACGCTTTTATTCTCCCCTCCCAGAACCAAGACCCCTCTGCAGAGCAGCAAAGCTGCCACCAAACCCCCCTCGCTCAGGGATGAGGCCAAGAGGAGCCTTGAGAAGGCTGAGCTAGAACAGAGACTAGGCAGAGATAAAGAATAAAGCAGGGATTTATTAAAGGCCTCAGTGGACCCACCCTGGGCAGCACAAGAGCCCAGCCAGAGCTACACCCAAGATGAACCAAAATGGTCACAAAATTCACGACCAGTCACAGAGTCTCTCACTTTTCTGAGTTCTGCCCCATTTGCATATTGGAGTTAATTATCCAATTACAGCTTTAGGTTAGGAACTCCCATCCTTCTTGTTTTTCTCTCTTCAATTCACTGTTTATTTATAATATTATTTATTATATGTTGATACTTTTTGGGCCTGGAGCTTGCAATGGTTGTTCTTGGTCAAGCTGAAAAAGGATTATTTTTGTCTACCTACCCTGTGAATAGAACTTGCTAACACTTAATATGAAGCTCAGAACTACACACTAAAGCAGCACAGAATGTGAAAAATATAAAAGCTAAAACTTAAGGCATCACCTTGGGCACCAAACAGAGCAGTGAGAGGCTGGAGGGGTGGGGGACACCAAAGACCCAACAGTGTCAGCACCCAGGACAGCAGGACAGGCAGCTTCATCTAACAGCTCTTGGATCCCTGTGCATCCCATTTCCTGGCCTGGAACACAGACCCAGGGAATGAGGGAGTGGGGATCCCTTTTGGATCAGCTGCCTCCAAAGTAACAGGGAATGTCACTGCTTGTCTTTTGGGCTGGATCGGAGACCAAGCTGAACTCTGCTGGCTTAATTAGCTAACCATAAATAAACATCATTTACAAGACCTAAACATTTTAAAACACCCTGTTAAGCATCTGAAACATAAATGCTTTAATTATAGACTAGCTCAAGACTGAAGTAACACTGGGATAAATGCTATAGAGCAGCTGTCTATGAATATTTTACAATGAGATTGCTCTTCATTCTCCAGGTCCACAGGGACTCTCGGGCTGGAAAGAACACATTCATTCTCTAAAATGCCTCTTCTCCTTTCCCTGGGGGTGCCACTGCCCCCCAGTCACCCCCAGTTTGCCAAAAGCTTTGTCCTCAGTTAAATGCCCACAGTGAGCCCAGACATTTGGGGGTTCTCTGCTGCTGTGCCAATTTTTGTTCTTCTGTGGCTCTACTCCACTGCCCAGCACAGTTGCTTGAAGGACTCCCTTGCCTGCAGCATGCTCTGCACCAGACCCCAAAATCCACATGGTCATCATTAAAATCTACAGAGAAATCCTGGTTTTCGTTTTCCCTCTAAAACCCATTTTCATTAATAGTTGTATAAAGGGATCAAGACCCTTGAAAATAAGGCCACAAGAGCCCAAGGGAGAAAAATTAAAATTTTTTTTTGTAAAAATTACGAAAATTTTTTAATTACAAAGAAAAAAATACAAAATACCACCAGTCACTGGTATAAATCATTTATCCATGTGCCCCAGCCCAGTATCACTCTGGTCACTATATTTCACTCCAGTTGGGACCATTTCTGCTGAGCAAATGCAGCCCCAAGGCAGGGGAGGAGTAGCAGTTTTCTGGCTTTTTCCAGCTGATTCCAAGCCTGGATTCTTATGAGCTGTGTGCTGGTGTAAGAGCAGCTCAGGAAAGCCCAGCCAGGAGCAGCAGCAGCTCATGCTGTACCAAAGCAATAAAAAAAATATATATTACTCCAAAGAGATGTAACAGAGCAGCCATTGGTGCTTTGTCCATCTCCTGAGCTCCAACCTGGTGCTGGATGTCAAGCTTTGATATTGAGAAAATGGCAAAAGAGATTTACATATTCCTTCTGCTGACATTTCTGTTTCATCAGGAAAATTCCAAACGTCTCTCAATTCGAGTCAGTATAATTTACTCTAAAGATAAAAGCACTCAAAGGCTTTTGTTCTAAGTATTAATATGATGGTCACAGGTCTCTAATTTACTGTAAAATATGAGCAAACAGACAAACTGAATCAGCCCCCAGAGAGCAGAAGGCAGGCAGCCAATTCCAGCTTCAGACAAGGAGAGCTCCATGCCCGGGATCTGTCGAACACCTGCAATACATTGATTGCACTTAAGCAGCCACCATTAGAATGTTAATGCCATCCCTGCCTCCAAAATACGGGATTTTTCACACACAAAGCACGAGCTCTTCGGCGTTCTGGGGTTGGGTTTTTTTGCTGTATGAAGTAAATGGAACAAGTGATTTTTTTTCTTTAACTACAGGCTGGAAACTCCGTTCCTGTTACACTGACAGCAATCTATTAGTTAAGGAAATCAAGTTTTTACTCACTACAGGAGGGGAAAGAGATACTTAAAGCTTTTATGTCAGTTCATTCTCTATTCATGATAAACATTGGAAGCCTAGGATAGATCGTCTTGCACTTATTGCTGTGAGTATATTAAGAATTAACAGCAGCAGAGCAGTAATTACACACCAAATGCCTGTGCCCACTCTGCACACCCGGGCTGGGCAGGAGCAGGGGGACCCAGTGCCCCCAGAAGATGCCAACAGACAGTCTGGGAGCCCCTCAGCCTCCCTAATGTAATATATGGTAGGGATAATTCATGCTATTCATGTATGGTATAAAAGGTCATTTATAACACCTAATCCTGGTGGGAATATCAGCAGCACCCCAGGGCATCAGCTCCATGGAAAACAATCATTGTTGTAACACTGCTTCTAGTGCTGGAATGAAATTTTAGCTTTTCCATTCTGCCATTATTGCATGGTTTTTTCCTACTGGTTTCTTTCACCAGTTATTGCCTCAAATTCAGGCTCCAACATTCCAAACATTTATTTCTGCTCCCACAATTAATGTTGCATGTATTCTGTTTGCATTATGTTTTCCTTTTCCTCCCCTGTTCAATGCTTCCAGATTTATTTAATACAAGTGCCCTAAAGCATACCAGCCTTGTTATCCCTTTGGAAAACCTCAGGACATATTTGGTTTATTAACCATCTTAGATCAAAGCAGTTAATTTATATTAGTTTAAATCAAATACACAGATTACCTTAATGAAAATCTAAAACTTAATTTGATTTTGTGTAATACATCATCTGAAAACACCTAAGTTCAGCCTGGATTTTCTACTCAGGTTCAACCATGCCCATGAATTCCCTTATCATCAAAAATACTTAGAAGACCACAAAGAATTTTTTAAAATAAAATGCATATTTCCATTCTGTCTTTTAAGATTACTCTTCCTCCCAAAAGAGCTTTTCTAAGCAACTTTCCACAGCCTAAAGAAGTTCTGTTCAGTTTAAATAAGTGTCCACACATTCTGATGATTATCTGAAGTTCCTCCAAACTGCTGTGGGGAAAAAAAATAAATCAGATTGAGCCCAGTGTGCATTGTGTCTCTTAAAAGATCCAGCTCCCAGGCCCTGAGAGAAAAGCTTAAAAAGAGATTTTCAAAATTCCAATTCTTTTGCCAAAATGCAGCCAACACACTGGGCTTTGATCCCTGTTAGTGCCCAGCACCCTCCTCTGGAGCTCCAGCCTGACTGTTCACATCACACCAAAACCTCCAGAATCCCAGCCAAAAATTCTGCTTAGTCTGATGCCAAAGCCAGTTTAGAATTTTATTATGTCACACATTCAGTCAAGGAGGACTTAATGCCTTTTTTCTGCTTTGCTTACAGAAATCAGTCGTTTCCAGAAGATTTTTGTTTAGGAGCCTCTCCAGCAGTTGGGGCCTCCCAGAGAGGTGACAGCAGCACCTGGGGGAAGGTGCCACATGCTGACACACACGGGGACAACCTGATAAAACAGGACTGGAAACCTCTGTGACACAAGATAAGGCTGCTCCAGTGTCACCATGATATTTTATGAAAAATCCCTTCGCCAGGATTTCTTCTCCTGGGAAGCTGGGAAGCCTCAGCTTCTCCCTGTTTTGCTGCTTTGGAATGTGATTTGGAGATTGTTTATCCAGCATGTGAATTGTTTTTATGTAATGGCCAATCACAGCCAGCTGTGTCAGACTCTGGTCAATCACAGGTTTTTTATTATTCATTCCTGTCTAGCCTTCTGCCTGTATCCTTTCTCTTTCTTTAGTATAGGTTTAGAATATATAATATGATATAATATGA
>JAWMQZ010000088.1:3270073-3310976 GCA_035584835.1 Tangara arthus
CTTCTATTCTTTTAGTATAGTTTTAATGTAATATATATCATAAAATAATAAATCAAGCCTTCTGGAACATGGAGTCAAATCCTCGTCTCTTCCCTCAACCTGAGATCCCCATGAACACCATCACACTGTGGCTGCAGAGCAGGAGGAGTGAGGAACTGCCCGTGCTGGAGCCAGCAGCACCTGCCCAGCCCTGCCTGTAGCCCCTCCTGCCTGGAGGGTTTGGAATCTCCCTGTCCTGGGGTCCTGACCTGGGACCAGGAGTGCCACCAAAATGGGAAGCATGTTCTCTGAATGATCCCAAGGAATAGGAGCCTTTTCTCACTTTCTCTCTTCTGTTGAAGTTTAACTGGCTGCCTGTCAAATCGCTGAATGAGAATAAAATCACAGCTAAGAATCCTGAAATCTGGAGCAAATTCATGTCATATGTTCCTGCTGAACCAGTGCTACCCCTCGGTTACACATCACCACCCAGCCCCATCTGGGAGACATGAGCAAACTTTTGATATTGTGTGATATGAAATATTCACACTGGCTTTGCAGCAGATGTCAGTGGCTGCAGCAGCTCCTCTGCTCTGGGTTCATTCTTCTGCTTCGGTGAAATTTGCTTCTTTTCCCACAAAATCTGTGAAAGCTGCAGCTGCTGTGATCCTGCAAACAAGGAATAACATTCCCTGGCATTGCAATTCAGAGCTGGGCTTGCTTTCCAGCTTTGCTTTCCATAGCTGCAGCTTGGGACAGGAAGTTCTGAGATGTCACCTGCCCAGTACAAGTGGTCAGCGTTGGCAAAGTGTCCCCAGCCTGGACATGTTAGTGTTTAGGAACACAAAATCACAGAATGATTCTATGGAGATGCTCTTATTGAAGAGCTCTGGGTGTCAGGGGCACAGACCCAAGTCTTACTCTGACATGGGTTCAGGATGAACATGTTTTTATACCCTTATCATTATATAACTACATATTAATTATTGAATTTATATTGTTCTATTGCATACATTGATCCCATCCAAGCATGGATTTTGTAATTTCCATCAAACCCCCCAAACATTGTTTCTCATGATTCTTGTTACAATTAAACAATAATTATATCCAATTATCAAACAATCATGGCATTTAACAATCACATCGTATCATATCATATCATAATTATATCATTTATCATAATCATTAAATGATTATACAGGTTCAGTTTCACATGATCCAGTAAAGCTCAACATTTCCCAAGGACCTACCAGGCCCAACCTTTCTTTCCAACTCCCCTGAATATCCCATGATTTTAGAAATATTTTATTTCTAAATGGGTTCAGAATGAGTTCTGCAGCAGCTCACATCAGCTCCTGCTAGGAGCCTACCCTGTAGAGAAGGAACCTCAGGGGTTTTGGACACCCTGGGGCAGATTCTGTTCCTTCTGTCCTGTCCTGCAGCATGTTGAGACCTTGTTGTGCCAGCAGAGAGCAGGAATTCATGGAGCTGCTGCTGCACAGCTGACCACAGCCAGCGCCAATGGAGCCATGTAGAGTTTTTCCAGCTGCTCTCCTACTTGAGTGGGAATTTAGGCTGATTTTCAGTGAGCTGATGCAGAATCTCTCCCCGTGCTCTGATAGACTTAGTAAGTTTTGCACATTCAAATATTGACCTTTCATAAATCCTTCTCAGCCTCCCACTGGAGCTGCTGTGAGGGGAAGCAGGAGCTGGCAGGGCCTGAGCAAGCTGAATATCATTCTCCTTAAACAGCTCGGAGGTGTTCAGGGGCATAAAACCTTTAAGAGCTGCAAATGGCATTTTTCAGCACGCTGCCTCCTCCTGGAAAGGTCAGGTGGGAGTTAAACCTGGGGCTCCTCTTCTCTCCATCTTAATCAGCCATCGCAGGCGCTTATCAAATTTCCCTCCTGTCTCCTGACTGAGATGGAATTGATAACCCGATGTGAATTCTCCCAGAGCTTGGCTGATGGAAGCTCAGCTGTGACAGAGCACAGCAGTGCCACTCACTGCAAGAGCCACGTGAGATTTGGATGCCTCAGCACCCAGGAGTTTCTGCTTTTGTTTTGCTTCCTGTGCCTGCTGTGATCCTGTCCCGTTCCATCCAGGAGTTTTCTGTCACAGTGACCCCTCTGCCCTTCCCTGAACTGTCACAGGTGCTGGGCACAGAGGTGGCCAAGCAAGTCACCATGAACTGCCTCTGCTCCTGTGATGCTGAGAGTTTCATTAACATCCTGCTAATGAGTCACTTCCCAAGCTTCATCCTTGCCTCCCTCCTCCTTTCCCCTCATTACTCACAGACTGCATCACCAGTGACAATGATGAACCAGATATTTAGATCATCTTTCCAGGAGGGACTTTTCCTGCCACCACTTCCCTGAGTGAACTGAAAAAAGGCTATTCTAGATGTGGTAAACTGACTGAAATTTTAGGGTTTATTTCTTTACATTATCATTGGGAAAGAAAAGATTGTAGAGGGAGGAGAAGGGTCCTAAAGGTTTTGTTCTGACTCTTATTACTCTTTCTTTTAGTTGCTTTAATAGATTTTTTCTTTATACCCTTTTAAAGTTTTGAGCCTGCTTTGCCTTTCTTCTAATCCTACATCACAACAGAAAATGAGTTAAATACATTCTAGTGAGTGCACTGGTAATTAGCCAGCACTGAACCCACTACCCTCATTGGCTGAGAAATCCCAAATTGGCAAACCAAAACCACTACACTGCCTGACTCAAAAACACAAATGAGTGTGAGGGGAGACCCCAGCAGCTCCTGGCAGCTCCAAGTGAGCTCCAGGTACCCAGAGGGAACACTTGGCAGCTCCTGGCAGCTCCAGGGCCGGGCACAGGCTCCTGCAGGTACCCAGCAGGCAGCCTGGGAGTGCAGCTACCCAGTTCTGCCTGGGCTGTGATCCCAGCAACCTCCCCAGAGAGGAGCATCCCCTCCCTGAGCAGCACTCGCAGCTCCCACAGGAAGAGAGAGCCCCAGGCTGCCTAAAGGCATCCCCAGGGATGTCTTAGAGGCATCTCCAGGGATGTCTAAGAGGCATCCCCAGAGAAATCCTTGGGGATCTCCCAGAGGAGGCCTCCTGGGGCTCATAGGAGGAACAAGGCAGTGAGAGCACTGATGTGGATCTTCCCTCTGTGCTGTCTGGAAGAAGCTGACTTGAGGGAAAAACAGATTCTTCCCAAGAGGAGAACCGCTGCCTTCCTCTCTGCTGAGCTTTCATGGGGTTGAAGTCGTGTGTCCCATTGCAGATCCTCATCACCAGGGCCACAAACCCTCCCTTGGCTCCTGTTCCTGCCACCAGGACAGTCCTGGCACTGCCAATGGAGACTGAAACCCCCCAGACCCAGGTCACACCCACCGGCTGTGCTGTCCCCATCCTTGCAGATGGAGATGCCAAGGCCCAGAAGCTTTGGGCAAAGCTGGGGCAGGCTTCTGAGAAACGCTGCCCTGATTTTTAAAAGAACTTTAAAAATTATTCCATTTGAGGTCAAAATCTGGCAAAGACATTTCACATAGCTGGTTCACCAGCCACAAATATCCTGAACTACAGAACTTGTTTCATAGCAGCAAGCATCTGCTGGGAAAGTGTCTGTTAAACCAAACAACTAATATTCCAGCAAGGCAGTCACAGAAATGTTTTATCCAGCCCAAATCCCCAGCTTCTGCAGAGGACAGTGGGACAGCAGCAGCTGGGAACGGGCTGGGTGACCCTGCCTGGCCATATGTGCACCATCATCAAGGACACAGCACCAAGGACAGATTCCCCTGCTTATCCACGTGTCCCTGCCCTTGCCAGGTGGGGAAAGTATTTGTTATGCCTCCTGAAGCTCCCACCTTTGCAGAGAAGTCTCTGCAATCCGTGGACATGCTGGCAGTGTTCCTGGGGCAGGATCTGTCGTGCTGCTCCCCCCGGTCGGTGCCAATCTGCTCCATTCCTGGGCTGCAGCTCCACTTGCTGAAAGCAGATGCCATGCCCAGATTTCTTCTGCTGCTGAATCTCAGCTGTAGTTTGGCAGTTCCAGGGTGATGTAGTGTTTTCCTCTCTCTCCCTGTCATGCCATCCCTCCTCCGAGGTGAGCTGGCCGCGTTTCCCATCAGCTGTTAATTCACCCTGATGTTTGCATTCCTCTCTCCTTCCAAAGCATCACAAATCACGCTGCTTCTCCCTCCTGCACACACCCCAGAGGAGAGGGAGGCTGCAGGGAAACATCCTGGAAAAGGAGCTTTAGTTCTCTGCCTGTTCCAAACAGAAATAATCTTAAAATGGGAAAATCTCACATGATGTTAATCAGTTCTTTCAATGTTTGCTGTGCTTGAAGCGCTGACTTGCTTTTCAGATTTTAGAGGGCAGGAAATATCACAGGGATTTTGAATGAGGAAATTACACACAAACACACTCACACACCCCTCTCACAACCCCACACACACCCAGACTCCCCACACCCCTCACAGCCCCCAGCTACTGGGGTGTCCCTGTGGTGTCCCTGTGCTGCTGCTGGCAGTGCCCTGAGCATCCTGCACCCAGGGCTTGCACCCTTCCAGAGGAATCCTTACCCTGGCACATGGCTGCAGTATTTTAAAAGTCAGGGAGTAACATTATGTGTCACAAGTGGTCAAATTAAGTTAATTTGACCTTTAAACTCCATTTTTAATCCCTTTCTTTGGCATCCAGCATGATTTGCATTCCACTATACTGACACTCGGCCTAACAAATTACTTTCTTTCCAAACTGCCTTTGAAGTATCTGAACTTAATGGACTATAACATTTATGAACATCTGAGTTCTTCTCTCAGCAGCTGCACTGGGTTATTGATGATCTAATTGAAATGCTGGCAAATATATCCCAGCAGTATATGGGGAGCAGCAGCCGACTCGGCACGACCCCAGAGCCTTGCAAGCGTATGGTTTCTGTGCTATTCATTAGCAGCAGACAGTACATTTTCAGCTGTGTTAAAACAACAACAAAGAACAGAGTAAAGACACCAGAAGAGAGCAAAAAAAAAATTTAAATTAAATAAAAATAAAAAAATCCACATGCAGGAAAAAGGCTGTTTTGTTTTTCCTCTGTGGATCCCCAGACAGCTCCACTGCAGGGATCACTGGGGGCAGCAGCTGCAAATTGGGCACCTCTTGGAAGCTGGGATTTATTTACAGAAATAGCCAAAGGCAAGGCAGGTTACCCAGGGCATGCTCACCTTCCTGACTGAACAGGTAAAAAATACATGGACCAGCTGAAAACTGGGTACCAAAATATGGGGGGTTCATTATTGGATCCAAAAATCATCACACTCTCTTCTAAGCCCTGTGGGGGGTGATCCAAGTTGGAAATGTCCAGTTTTTCCATGAGCTGCTCCCAGTGCTCCCCAGAAACACAGCTGGCACACACTTCCACTAATGTGAGGTTTGGAAATGCCCATTTCCGTAGTAATGGCTGGAATCACGTTGCACTCAATATTTATCCAGCAGCCAGCTGAGAGCACACTCTGCTCTCCACTGATTGGCACATAATTAAGCAAAGAAAAGGAAGTCATAATGTTTAGCAGCAGCACCACTTGAGTATTCAACAGTAACAGGAAAGATAGGGATGCTATGCTGCTAAAAATAAATAGGGAATGGGTTATTAGGAGGTGTAGTGAGTTCCCGTGCCGTGAATAGCTTCAGGCAGTCCATTCCCTTCCATTTCATTTCATTTGATAGTCAGGATTTACACCAGGGATAAAAGAGGAAGTAAAAGGATATTGAAAAAGTGCAGAAAATTTTTGACATGAAAATAAAGATGAGGGGGAAATCAAATTTGTATCTTTGAGCAGATGGAGGCTGAGCTGTTTCTGGCATCCTCCACACAGCTGGATTCACTCTCATGGTCCAGGCTGGCTAAAAGACGCCGATAAAAATGAAAAATGCAAATGAATTCTCTACACCTTACTGGACACACCGGAATGGAGGGTGCCACTCAAAAGGCAATCTCTCCAAAACATTTAAAAACATTGTGCAATTTATATCTTGTGCTTGACAGAGCATCCAAAAGTAATTTCAGCAGCGTGTCCCGGTGCCACCGCGCTCCGCCGAGGGTGCCAGTCACCGTGCCGTGCCTGAGGCCCTGCTGGATCATTTCCCTTCCCTCTCCAAGCTGCAGAGCTTTAAAATGCAATGCAAGTTGGCTGCTGGCCTCTCATTTCTGCTGGAAAATCTGGCTGTGCCAGCATGTGTAAGGTCAACAGCACAAAGCCTGCTTATTAACTGGAAATTTGGGGGATCTGGTGCCAGGAAATAGCTTTCAGCCTTTGTGAGAAGGAATAAAGAGGTTTCAGGGCAGTGGTTTGCTACAGAGGAAAATCAGGTTTGGGCATATTTCATGGTGCAGATTTGCCTCTGTTCCAGGGCACCAGGAACTGTGTCTTATCCTACCAGGACACTCAATTAGGCCTTTTTAATCCAAGCATAAAGCTCTTCCGAATCACATTACACCACCCACGGCATCTCTGTCCCCCAGAGCACAGGGGACAGCATCCCACGACCCCCTGGCCCACTGGGGGTGCAGCATCCCCCTCTCTGCCTCACTCCTGGCTGTCCTAACTCCAGATGTTTTGCTATTGAGGGATAAAAAACCACTTTGGGCTGAGCTGCAGGAGACATTCCCAGCTGCCTTCGTGAAAATCCTGTTTCCAGCTGTGCTGGGTGGACACTCAGGATTTCAGGATTTCCCACTGGCACTTCCTGCTCCTATTTGGCCAAGCAGGGATTTACTGCTGAGAAGAAGCATTCTAAGCAGGGAGTACTGGGGGTCTTTTCTCTCCTTTTTTTTTTTTTTTCATTAAGTGGAAATTCACAGCGAAATTTTTGAGCATGAGAAATCTTAGCACCAGGGCTGCAATGCAGGAAGAGATTTTGGGTTATCTGGGAGCTGTTTTCCAGCCTCAGTGATTCCTTGGTTCCAAGGGCATCCCAAACGCAGGGACATCCTTAGCTCCACTGAATTCCATTTACATGTGCCTCGTGGTAGTTTTGCTTTTGGGCCAACAGAGTTAAAAGCAACGAGCTTTGCAATACGAGAGACAGGAGAAAATCTTTCATTTACCATTTAACTTTGTTTCAGAAAAGGCTCTGCAGGTGCTCACGACCTGATGGATTCTGACGAACCAAACCCACCTTGGTTTATCCATCCCCTGCCCTGTTTCCAGGGAGAAGCAGAGCCAGTGGCAAGCCTCAGGTTGTTCTGCCCTCACGTTCCAGATCCAGATGGAGCAGCAGCAGGACAGAACAACGGTTGTTTCTCTGGCACTCGCTGTGTGAGCAGTTCTTAAAGGCTAAAAATGCCTCCTTGTTTTTTGCAACTTTCATCATTTTTAACCTTGAAGCCTCTACTCCTGTTGCAGTGTTATTTGGGGAATGGACAGTAGTTCACAAATTTAATTCCTCTGGTTCCCACAAAGAGGGGAAGATTTACACTGTTGGTTATAAGAAAAAGGCATTAAAGCAACAGTATTCCACTAATTTTGCAAGCAGATTTTGGATAGAAAGATTCCTTCTCCTGGCTAATGTAACATGTAAATTCTGCTGATAACACAGCTCCCCTCTCACTGGAGCTGATTTCCTGAGGCTCCTCACGGAATATCTGCTTCATTTAAATCCCCTCTCTTCTCTCTTGCAAACAATGAATACCAGATTCATCCCATGGATTTGTCACTTATAATTTCTATTAAGAAAGGGAATTCTGATTTAAAAGCAGAGTTTGGGACCAGTTAGCACAAGCTGTGACAGTGCTCCAGTGGTTCTGTTGTCACACTAAACAGATAGGGAGACTCTGGGCATAATGAGCTTTCCTTTGTGGAGCAGACTGAGCCTGGAAACAATGGAACCTCTGATCTGGGATTTGGATGCATTTGGGCTGGGAAATGAGCACGCTGGAGAGATAAGGCAGATGAATCATCCAGAAAGGATTGCTGCAGACCAGGCTGTCAGTCTTTGCACGGTTTTGTGGACTCAAATTTTATTCTGATTTGAAATTACGCAAAAAAAAAACCCCACACATTATAAATCAAGGGATAAATCAAGGCTGGAGCAGTGTCCGGGTCAAAGGCAGAGGGAACCTGGGAGCCTGGTCCCTTTCCAAACATATAAATCATCCTAAAGTGATTCCAAACTTGCTGGAATGCTTCATGAACCTTGGGAATGTTTCCAGAAGACCTGGCGTTAGTCCCAGTGTAGAATAAAAGCGCCTTGAAAATTAGATGAATTTCACCTGAAATTGCACCCATTTTCAAGGGTTTAACTTCAAACTTCTTGGCCATTTTTGATGTAGTATTCCCACAGAAAAGGCAGAAATACTCAAGTTTTGCAGGATTCTGTTTAGGAGAATGTGTCCTAGTGCCACTGGTTCATACTGGGATGCCAGCAGACCTCCATGCAACAGGAGCTCAGGGAAATGTTCAACAGCAGTCAGTCATGCTAAAAACAATGTTAAATTCTGCTGATTTGGACAGCTGGTCATCCAATGGCTGCTGAAGGCCTGGCCAAAGGGGGTTCTGCATCAGTCATACAGAATTTTTTACTTTTTTGCATGAATCTTGGAGGAGTGGATCAAGCTCAGAGGCTCGGAGTGAGGTGGATGCCACATCTGGGCTGGAAAAGGGAAGATGTGGGAATAGAGCTGTGGAATGTCTATTAATGCATCATCCAAACAGTGCAAGGAGTGGAAAGGTCCGGATTAGAGAAAAATAAGAAGTGATGACATGATTTTGAGGAGTTTGGGGATGGGCTGGAGCAGCCTCTACCTACAGCTACCTGTTGCTGTCACCATGGGGATGTGAGGTGCTGGTGCTGCTGGGGATGGGTGCACAGGGGATGGTGTGGTATTCGCTGGGACAAAGGAGGAATTGAGAACCTGACTCCATGTTCTTAGAATGCTAATTTATTATTTTTTGTTACCATATTAGATTAAAGAATGCCCTACTAAAACTATACTAAAGAATACAGAAAGGATACAGACAGAAGGCTAAAAAGATAATAATGAAAAACTCGTGAATCTCCAGAGTCCTGACACAGCTGGACCATGATTGGTCATTAAGTTAAAACAATTCACATTAAACCAATCAAACAATGACCAGTTGGATACACAACTTCCGAACCACATTCCAAAGCAGCAAAACACAGGAGAAGCAAATCAGATAATTATTGTTTTCATTTTCTCTGAGGCTTCTCGGCTTCCCAGGAGAAGAAATCCTGGCAAAGGGATTTTTCAGACAATATGACAGTGACAGGCTGGATCACCCCAGGGCACTGTCCTAAGGGCTGTCCCCCACCCTCACACCCATCCCCACCAAGGAGCTTTATCCAAACATCAGCAGCATCTCCAAACCCAGCAGCAGCTGCTCCTGAGTCCCCCCTCGCTGCTGGGGGCCTGGTAGAGTCTCATGTACCACAATATCAGACAATTTTATTTTTTTTTACACCATTTCTCGTTCCTAAGCGAACACAGCGTGTTTTCTGATCTGCATTTCCCTGCTTTGATCATCTGTTCTGCAGATCAGTTTTCCTGTTTAGAGGTACAGCAGGACACGTAATGAATGCAAATGAGATGCGGTCGCAGATAAATGTCTAGACTTCAGAGCCTAATCCTCCCAAATCTTACACCCTGATACAATGTTTTCATATTTAATACATTCTGAGGGATTTTGCTTTTATAAATAATGAACTAATCTCATCTTCAAGGCATCACTTTGCAGTTTAGGTGTTAAAAAAATAATAAAAAAGCAATACTCTGTCCTCTGAAAAAGCTGTTTTAACCAATATTAACTGAGACCTCCCCTCAGATAAAGGCTTTGGCAGGTTTGTTGGGTGATGACTTTAGGAATAAAAACACTGGAAAATGACATTATTTGAGGCAGGGCAAAAATTGGGATGAGGAGACATGGAAGGGAACTATTTGTCCAAAATTCCAGGTGTGAGGCTCTGTGGAGCAGCATGTGTTGGTGCCAGGACAGAGGAGAAGCAGAGAAGTGCACAGATTCCTAAATAAATCCATATTCCCACAGCTGCCCTGTGGTGTGTCCTGCCAGCTGAGCAAATGGGAGGAACTGTCCTGTATGATTACAAACTAATGAATGATTACAAACTAATGAATGATTACTAACTAAGGTGCTGCCTGCCCTGTGAGAGGAATGAGCAGCAGCAGCTCCCAGCTCCTGAGCTGGAATCACCCTGCAGGTTGGAAAGGAAATGAGGCAGAAAGTGTCCACATGACTCCTCATGCTCCAGCTTCACAGAGCAAGGAGAAGGTGCAAAAGCAGGATGGATGTGGGGGGAATCCACCTGCAGCTCCCTGAGCTCCAGGGATGTACTGAACAACACTGAAATAACAACAGGAATAATGGCTCAGAGTTTACATGAGGCCCCAAAAAAAGTTTTAATACTTCTTGTTTACCTGGGAAAGAACATCAATATTGTTTAGAAACTTCTTTAAATCACTAATATTTTAAATTTATTAATACCTTATAGCTAGCTTTGGAATGCATAGTTAGCTTTGGAATGCCATGGCTGAGATTTTGTCCCCAGCAAAGGAAAGCAGCAGAGATAATTTGCTCTGAGCACATTATTGGTGTCATTCTGTTTCTCTGGCACCAAGAGAGGGGTTTGCATTTCCTCCCAGATTAATGGCATTTCAAAATAAATGGAATTGAGCCTGCATGAAAAGGGTTGGAACAGACTGCCCAGGGAGATGAGGGAGTCCCCGTGCCTGGAGGTGTCCAAGCGCTCTGGGCTGGGTGACAGGGTGAGGATCAATCACAGGTTGGACTTGGTGGTCTTGGAGGGTTTTTCCAACCTCAGTGACTCTGATTCTATGAGAACTCCTGGGATTTCGAGATGTGGGTGCTCAAGGCTGGGTAAGAGCACAGCAGAGCCTGGATGTGATGCAGGGAGATGTGGCTCGGACATCTTTTGGGACAAGAATGCCTCTTTTGGTATTTGTCATCTAAGTGGCACAATTAAAGCCTCCCTTTAGCACAGCAAGCCCCAAAATCCACCCAGAGGAGCGGAGAGGAGCGTGGCTGTGGAGAAAACTGCTGACAGCAGAGCTGCTGCTTTTCCATCCTGCACACAAATCCCACCTAATGGCATCCCCAGAGAGGAGCCAGAGCCTGTCCCTCCCTGTTTCCCTGTGCAGACACACACACACAGCTCCTGCAGCTCCTCGAGCACAGCACAGTCCAGGGAGAGGACTTTAAATGATTGACCGTGGCAAGAGAAGAGTTTTAAATTGGGAGCAGAAGCAAACCTGGAGCCTTTCCAGGTCAGAGAGAAAAATAAGTTTCTCCCAAGGATGAGTCTGACTCTCTGGCAAGATTTTCTCTTGCTGCCTCACACGGGGACCAGCTTCAACATCCCACCCCAGTGATGGGGCTGGGGAAATCTCAGAAGAAAAGGCCCCTCATCCTGGCCTTGCTGCAAAACTCTTGGACAGCAAAGCAGCAGAAGGCACCAAGTCCCCCAAAAACTGTGTCTCTTGCAGGGAGCTTTTGGCAACCAGCCACAACCCCCTGGAGTGGGAACCCCCCAGCATCCACCTGTCCTCAGAAATCCCCTAATTCCCTTTTCTGGGCTTCAAGATGCTCTTAACCAGCATTCAACGAATTGAGTTCAAAGGGACCAAGGCTCCTATTTAAGCGGTTTTCCTGGGTGGAAGTGTTTTAACTCATACTTTACTCCTGTGAGGAGCCCCCGCACACTGCCAGGCTGCTCCCAGGAGTCCCTGTTTGCACAGTTTAGCCATAATTACTTTCTGCTCTTTCTCCAGCCAGCCTCCAAGCACTTCTTTGCAAGGGGAATTGCTATTCCCTTGTCAGGAGATGGGATGCTGGTGTAATTGAGAGAGAACACCAGCCTGGTTTTGAGTGAGGCTCTTTTCTCCCTCCCTCCCACTCACTACTTATTGTATGGGAAGGAGAAGCCCTCAAGACATGCTGGACAGACTCTTGGAAATAACCTTTTTCATCTCAAAGATCCTGCTGAATTTTAGATTAAAAAGGAAGCTTTTCTTTCAATAATGTATTTCCCCCTTGGCTCTGTGGCTATCAAGTAACTTTCCCTGAACAGAAAGCTCAAAAGATGAAGCTTCCCCAAATTCAGATTCATGAACTGAATCTCTTCCCTCCCAGAAGCCTGGCTGGAGAGAGGAAAGGCAATCAGGGCATGAATTTCATATTAAGAAGAATAAATAAAGCAGAACCTCTTTTATTTCATTCCTTCTGGCTGGGCAGGTGAGCAGGGGTTATTAAGCACTGCTTAAATCAGCACATCTGGAAGGAGAGGGTCACCCAGCCCACGGACCCCGAGCAGCTGCAGCCACCAACAAAGGGAGAGCTGAGCCCCTGGAATGGGGGTGATGGGCCTTGGGGAAGCTTAAACACAGCACTGCAGTGTGGGCAGTGCTCTAAGGGCCAAAGAACACCAAACAAGCTGTGCAATCCTCCTCTGTGGCTCTGCCCTCTCCAGATCTTTAAATCTCTGCAGAGCATCAGCAGGAGCGATGGCCTGGCCAAGGGAACCTGTGCCAGATCTGTGTCTCATCTGACACCTGGGTGTGGAGGGGACACAAAGCTGGCAGCACACAGAGGACAGGGCACAGGCTGGTCCTCAGAACCCCTGGAATCTCAGGAAACACAAACCTGCAGTTTCCCCAACGCTGCTCTTCACAGGTGCAGTTTTAGTGAAGAACCTGAAGGGGAAATTTTTTAGCAAAGAAAATTTTTGGGGAACCCCAGGTATTGACCCCCCCCTTGTGTGAGCTGAGCTGAGCTCCCAGGAAAGGCAGGAGTGAAACAGGTCATGTTTACAATGGCAAAAATGCCACCTGAAAGAACTGGGGCCCTGTGAGAGCGCTGCAGGTGTGTGTGTAACCCCTGCCAGGCTGAGCCCTGCAGCAGCACACCCCCAGTGTCCTGCAGCTCCTGCACCCCTGCAGTCAGTGCTTGTGGGGGGCTCAGGAGTGGGGGGGTCCCTGCCAGGCTGCTGGGGGGACACATCAGTGGCATGGAAGAGGAAACAAAATGCAGCCACTTAGAAAAAGGAAACATTCCCGACAGGAGCTGCAGGTTTGGGGCTGGGCTCTGGCGGGGGCTGCACCAGGTGCTCTAGAGGGGGGGGAAGGCAGAGGCTGGCCGAGTTCATGGCTCGCAAATGGGTTTCACCTGGGATTGGCTCACCTGCTGCTGATTTTGATGTTCCTGGAAATCCCACCCAGCCTGAAGCCTCAGCCCAGCTGCACGTCAGTGAGCCTTGTCAGGGTTAATGATGCCAATACTTGGCTGAACCAATTCCTACTGCAATTCCCCCCAGACCAATTGTTTTCCTGCCACTGGAGCTGTATAATAATCACCTGGGAAGCCCAGGTAACCCCAGAACCTCTCATTTCCCTGTTAGCAGCACACAGGCAGCGCTGGCTGTGTCAGGCAGTGTTCTCTCCTCTTGGGCTGAGAAATAATGGGAAACTCCTCGGGAGGTGATCTGACCTGCAATAAGGAGCCCAGCAGCAGGTACACCTGGGGAGAATATTGATGGCTGGATTTCATTTCTGGGCTTGCATTCCCATACGTGGGCACGGATAGCACAGAGCTGTGATCAATAGATGGATGGGGTTGGTTTTCAGGGCACCAGCAGAGGATTCATTCTGCAGCTGCAGACCCTGTTACCATGCAAACATGCTGATTGCTTTGTTTATACAAGCAGCACAAAAAAACAGGCACCAATCTCTGCTCTCTGTGACAGGGACAGGTCCCAAGGGAATGGTTGTGTTGCGGGGGGGGGGGGTTAGATTAAATATTAGGAAAAGATTCTTCCCCCAGAGTGTGTTTGGGCACTGCCCAGGTTCCCCAGGGAATGGTCATTACCCCAAGGCTCCCAGAGCTCCAGGAGCATTTGGAGAACGCTCTCAGGGACAAGGTGGGATTGCTGGAGTGTCTGGACAGGGCCAGGGGTTGAACTGTATGATCCTTGTGGGTCCCTTCCTACTCAGGACATTCCATGATTCTATATTACTCTATGAAATTAAAGGGCTTGAATTCCTTTTGCTTTTCATTCTGCCTAACCCTAAACTGCTGAGGGCAGGCAGTCCAGACAACAACCATGATTCATTCCTGGCACAGCCTATTTTTGACACAACAGCAGCAGCCAACAATTTGCAACTCCATAAACCGGATGCATGATTCTAATTTATGTGTGAGCTAATGGATCGTTGCTCCTGTAATAAACTGCTCAGAGTGGGCTGGATTTATCAGCAAGTGGATTGCCCTTTACACATTTTTATTTAATTTTGCTTTATTTCGTGAGGTGCCAAGTCAACAAATGATTAAATATGAGCAAATATTTTTCCACTGGAGTTTTATCAAGGTACCAAATCCTGTTAAGGGATGGAATGTAATTGATTCTGGAAGCAAAGCTTGTTTTCCATCAGGGTTCTCAATTAAAATAAATAATGAAATAAATAAAGGGGGTTTCCCTTCTGAGTAAAACAGGAGGTTACAGAGTGTGTTGTGCCTGGAAAATAAATAGGGAACTTGCTGAGATAACAGAGGTTTTGGATGGGATTTTACACAGCCCTGTTCTCACAGTCAGTGCCCTCAGGAGACATTGGCCTCCCTTATCCATTTGGGAAGCTGTCCCTGCCTGTTGCTGCTCAGCAGCCTTCCCCTGTGGGGCACAAATCAGAGTCCCTGGTCACTCTGTGCCCCCTTTTCCCCTCCAGGGGAAGGGAACTGGCACATCCCAGCTTGCAGGGTCGCAACCAGGGAAGTGCCGCCTTCAGGAGCCCATCCCCTGCTCAGCTGCTCCTTCTGCCTCACAGAAGGGCAGTGATTGCAGGGGAAGGTTTTAGGCAGCTTGGGGAAGGGGCAGAGGACGTGCAGAGGGGGGACAGAGAGTACTGAGGAGGCTGCTGGACATGGAGCATTAAGGAGGCTGCTGGCAGTTCATTAAACGCTCCCGGGAGCCGCAGCTGGGCGCTGTTTATGGTGGCCAGGGCAGAGGCTAAAGTGCTTCCCTTGGCAGATCCGTGTGATTTAGGGCTCCAGGTCCATCAGGTCGAACCACAAACTGTGCTGGAGTTACTGTCAGTCACTGTTATAAACACTGGAGTCACCAGGGCTTGGGAAAACCTCACTCTCCATCCTCCCTGCAAGGGAAAACCTCACTCTCCGTCCTCCCTGCAGCATTCCCAAAGCACCTGTGGCAGTATCCCTTCACCCAAGAAAGGATTTGGGATGAGAAAACCTCAAACCTGCCTGCAGAAGGTGACAGTGTCCCAAACCACAGAGGAGCTGGAGGCTTCTGAGGGAGCCGGGGTTGTTTAGCCTGGAGAAAAGGAGGCTCAGAGGTGACCTTATCACTCTCTACAACTTCCTGAAGGGTGGCTGTGGTCAGGGGGGGTTGGGCTCTGTCACCAGGAACTGACAGAATCAGAGGACACAGCCTCAAGCTGTGCCAAAGGAAATATAAGTTGGATATCAGGAAAAATTTTTTTACAGGAAGAGTGATAAAGTTCTGGAATGGCTACCTGGGGAGGTGGTGGAGTCCCCATCCCTGGGTGTGTTTAACAAAGCCTGGATGTGGCACTGGGTGCCAGGGTTTAGTTGAGGTATTGGGGCTGGGTTGGACTCAATGATCTTGAAGGTCTCTTCCAACCCAGTGATTCTGTGAATTTTGTGAATCCTGTGAATCCTGTTTAATTCCCATGGCATGCAGACTGCAGCTTCCATCAGACCTCTGGAGCCCCCCATGGTGACTGTATCTGACATGTGCAGCTCATTTAACATCCCTCACTACTGGCTGTCCCTTGGTTTCTCATTTCCCTGACTCTCACCTTGTGTAACATGCAGGCAGAATTCAGAGGGTGGACAGCATCCTGCCTAGGTGTGCACCTTCCACAGGGCTCTTACATGTCACCACAGCAAAATTAAATGGTGCCACTTTGATCCAGTTTAATCAGGTGTCTCAATTTTGTGAATTTTGTGAGCATATTAAGTATTTTCATGTAACTCTGACATGTTTTCCTTTTTTTTTTTTTTTTGGCGATTAATTAAATACCTTTAAAATGTTTTGCCAGTTTTCCCCCTATGTTCCAACTCTGCTTTGCACTGAGTGACAAATAAGATGCATATGAAATTAAAATCGCCAATGAATAACACATTTCTCCAAGAGAGCGTGTAAAGCCAGAAAGATTGTCTTTCCCATTTATGAATTTAAAGCATGAATAATTTAGCAATGTACTGGCACACTAAATATTTATTTGTGGTGCTGCTCTGAACAGAAAAGATTTAAAAAGGCACAGAAAACAAACTTGACTTTGACCATGAAGATATAAATAGGAGATTTACATGCTGACTTAAGAGGTTTAGGAACATGTACCTCAGTTGCAATAGGATTTATGCTACTAAATCCACATATTTCTTCCAGAAATGTCCTCTAACATCCTCTGTGGTTCCTAGATAGTGCCTTGGTTTGGATGTGCCTTCTACTGCTGGCCCTTTTTGAGCAAAATATGTGGTAATATTCTGGAATCAGCACTTCAGCTGCACTTGTTTTAATTATAAATACACTTCATGCAATTAAAGATTAAATCCCCCATTCCTGACTAGCTTTTCTGAAACTGGGCTAACAATCAGAGCCATTGTTTTGCTGTGCACAAGGCAAATCATGATTGGCCCTCCCTGGAATCAGCCTCTGGAGGGAATATGGGGGTGGAAAGAGAGGATAACTGAGTCTGTTTGCTGTAAATAGAGAGAAAGGAACATGGGGATGTGTCTTCCACTGTCCAGTGTCCAAAGATGAAAAACAAACAACACCTAACACCCCTCAGGCAACTCAGTGTCTCTGTTTTCTCTCTCTGTTCTCAGCTGTCACCATTTGAAATGGTTCTTAGGGTCCTACATCTCTGAGTTACTGAGGATGGAGCGAACAGAATGTGCAGACACAGACCCACTTTCGAGTACTTGGCTTTGTAGTTCATACACCATGGTTTTAAGGAGGAAGCTGACTGCATGTATTTTTAGCTAGAGACAAACAGCACAGGTGAAGCTGGAAAGAGAGATGAGATTTTAAATAGGGAAGCACAAGATGATTGAGCATCCCATTGTCTCCATTTTGAATTATATTAGAAGTATCTTTTCAAAATACTTTCTTCATATTTTTCATTTTTGCAGTTCCTGTTTTTTTTTTTTTTTTTTTTTTTTTTTTTTAACAAGCCAGTCATATAGCTTTCCTCTGCAGAGTGGTAAGATGAACATTGCATTTTCAAGCTGGGAAATGAGCTGAAATGCTGCATTTAAAACCACTTACTGCCAAATCTCCCACACAGGAGAAATACCTTGTGAGCCTAATAGTCTACCCAGAGCAGAGTCTGGGCAACTCAGGCTTCAAATGCAGCTCCTTCCTAGGAGAGGCACAAAAATGTGAAGTGTCAATGAGATGGCTTTCTGAAAGAAGACTCCCAGCTAAATGTTGGATCATGCATGCAGAAGGCATTGTCTGGAATTCTCTGGTCTGTGGAACAGCAGATGGTTGGAGTCAGACTAGGTAATAGCATTGGCCTGTTGAGGTTGCATAAGCCATAAGTGGCATGAAGATAGGAATGTATGTTTGTGCTAACCCTGTAAAAACTCTGAAAACATCAGTAGCATTACAAAATCAGGCAAACAGAGGCTAAGGAAAGCCAGAATTTGGGGAAGACCACTAATTTATGCACAACCACTGTGATTGCCTTTTAATGTGGTAATTAATGATGTACATTTCTTTGTGATGTGAGGGTTCAGGGGGAAAAAGAACTCTTCCGACCTGTCCTGATGGAGCCACTGGGACACCTGTGTCATAGGAGTGCTTGGAACCCCTGTCTTTGGGTTTGGGAACCCTGGGGGCACGGATTGGGGCACAGGGCTTCCCTCTCACAGTGGGGTACAGAGCAGAACCTGCACACCATCTGAGAGAACAGATTTAGCCTTTGTTCTTGACTTACTGTTCCAGCTGGTGGTACTCAGAGCTCTACCCCTGCAGACAGGCTTGTGGTGACACTCAGCCCTGCAGTGCCCCAGCCCATCAGTGGACTAGACCTCAATCCTCAGCTGGGAAACAGAGGCAGGAGCAGTTCCTCGTTGTACAGGAATGCTGTGAGCCAGGCAAGGCCATTTCTGACAGATCGCAACTTGCTCAGACAGCAACAGTTAAATAAATGGAAAATGTCTCAGATGAACCTGTCAGCTCCTCCACTGATCTTCTCCAGAGCAGAGACTGTTAATTATAGCACTGTAGATTAAATTAAATGGTGAGTTTGTCCAGTAAAGCTTAAGTTAATTAAGTTTTACTTCTTCTCTAAAAGATTTGCACTGAACTTGTGTTCAAAGGCCTAAGCCTTAAGTGTTTTCTAGTCTCATTGTTTTGTTTTAGCTACAGCTAAACCCACCTCACTCTGAAGCTTGCATCATCCACTGGCCAAATGTGTAAAAGATGGGTTCTTTTCCCCACTTTTCCTAGTGGTAGGTGGCCACATATCTGAAATAAGAATCCTGGCCTTCGTTTACTATTCTGAGTATAATCTTTTTCCTCCTTGAATTCCTGCTTTATTCTTGACAAGACTTCAAGCTCATTATCATTTGACACAATGAGTAATTTCATCTTCACTCCATAACTCTGTATATTTTAATTTCTTTCTCTCTTTTATAAAAAAAGCAAATGATAATTCGTTTTGCCCATTTGGAACAAGCAGTTTCCTGGGAGCTTGAGACAATGCTCATCCTTCACCTTCCACCTGCAGCTGGAAACAGGAGTCTGCCATGCCCCCCTCAGCAGCACAGGTTTTCCACTCCCTCCTCTGAAGCCTGGTTACTTCCTGCCCAGTCATCTCTTCACCTGGATGGGCTAAAGGCACTTTCCTCAGCATAACATTGCAGTAGCTGGATGTTTGTCACATTCACATTCGCTGAAAAATCCCTTCACCCTGGACTTGTCTTCTGGGAAGCTGTGAAGCCACAGAGAAAAGGAAAACAATTCTTATCTCATTTGCTTCTCCTGTGTTGTGCTCACATGTGGAATATGTTTGGAGGTTGTTTACCCACGGGTGATTGTTTCGTTGGTTTTCTGTGAACTGTTTTGACTTATTGGCCAGTCAGGATCAAGCTGTGTTGGGACTCTGGAGAGAGTAATGAGTTTTTCATTACTATCTTTTTAGCATTCTGTAAGTATCCTTTCTGTATTCTTTAGTACAGTATAGTTTAGTAATCTTTAATATAATATAGTATCATAAAATAATAAATTAACTTTCTGAGAACATGGAGTCAGATTCATCATTCCTTCCTGCCACAGGGATCCCTGCAAATACAATAGATGTTGTGTCTGGATTTCCTTGGCAGGGATGCTGTGGCGCACATCAGTGTGGGAAGGTGGTCACGGTCACACACACCAGGGGTTTGGGCAGCCAGTCTCGTGGCAGCTCCTGGAGGGGTGGGGTATGCAGGGTGACAGTGACCTGTTGGGGGAAGAAGGGCTGTCCACACCAGTCTCCCTAGGACCCACCTCCTCCCACTTCCAGCTGTGACCTGTCTGTGTCCCCTCCCCATGGCAGCAGTAGCCTGGCCCAGGTGATCTCTGCAGGATTGGGGTAGAAAATGCATCCAGCTCTGTGCTCCTCCTCCGTGTGCTCAGCCTGGAACTGTTTCCTGTGCTATAGGCAGTGCTGAAACGTCCAGCCCCTAGCTGCTGCTGGTTTACTTATTGATCTGTGTTTTCCAAACTCCAGGTCTCACAGGTAGGCTCAGAAATGACCCTTTTGAGGTAGGTAATTCTATTTTGTCAGATTCTGGATCTGGCTCTCCAATATGTGCCCAGTAACAAAGAAAAATTGGGATATTAATACATAAATATACATGTAGAAGTCAGACTTTACAATGGTAAAGTCAGACTGTACAATGGCTCCTGGTAAAAGATCATTTCCTTTGAAATAGAAAAGAGTCACCTTTCTCCATTTTGGATATATCAATCTTTCTTAAGATTGATATAACCTGGATTTTGTAGAATGGATGCCTATAAACATATGGAAAATTAATATATGCAGTGTTGGTGAAGGTCCAGTCAAAGTGAATTCCAATGTGAACTTAAACAACAGAAAATCAATTCCTGGGCCACAGTTCATAACTACTTAAACAAAAGATAGAGTTACTCCTGCCTGTATAGATAAATGTATTTTTCCCTTATTTTACACTGATAAAAAATTGTATTGCAATGGTTTTCTACATCGGACAGCAATTTATTTTTTTTCTGTGGAGGAAAAGAAGTGGTTAATATGGAGCTTTTTATGGCTTTCTGGAATTAAAAGATGAGGAGAATGCTGTAAACATTTTAGTGAAAGATGAACCAATGACAAAGATGTAACACAAACCTACAGCCCACAAATGCCTTTCATCAAATACTGCCCAATCAATAAAATGCTAAACAAAATTAGACAGCTTGGGTAAAAATAACACATAAAAGATCACTTTGGAAATTGAACTAAAAATAAAGATTAGGATTTGTTTTGGGATTAAATGGTTTAATCCTTCTTTGTGTTGGATTAAAAAAAAATGCAGGTGGTTCGTTTTTAATTGAATATTGTGTGTGGTCCTCAGTGGGAGTGACATGTTAAAAAAATAGTGTTAATAGCAGGAGAGCACAGAGAGACAAAGAGTTCCCAGCACTGCAACTTTCCCTAAACTTCCTCCAGCAAACCTTGTTTAAAGCAAGGTTTAATTAAACAATAGGTTCATGCTTTTGCAAAGAGCTGGAGACCTGAGTCTCCCAGATGTGATATGTTTTACATGTGTTGTAAAAGCTGGAACTTTTCAGAAGTGTCCAAAAAGCTAAAATTAATGTGGTGATTTAGTCACAAGCTAAAGCAAAAGCTGGGAAAGGCAGGTGGGAGCAAGGGAGGGGATGAACTTGGCTCAACAATTCCTTGTACATGAATGTGGAGGTTGTCTCCTGCTGGGTTAGCTCATCAGAAGGAGTTAGAGCAGTAAAAGTGCACTGCTTCTGGCACTTTCCAGTCACCCTTCTTCTGTTGCATCCCAAAATGGATGCATTAGCTAAATCTGACATTTTTGCAGTCCTGAGAGTTACTTTGTTTGGCTGCTTTAAAGAGAGCAGAATTTGATCCTCTGTTGTGGCTCACAACCCTTCTGTGGGTAAATGCTAAAGAAAGTCAACTCTTTTCCAAAAGATTCATGTCTTTCTAACCCACATCCACTAATTGATTGCTCTCTATAAATTGTAGTGGTGTTTGAGATAGTTTTACTATCTGCTGAGGTTTCTGATTCACTGCTTTATTTGATGTGGCACTTTCTATTTCAAGGCACTCTGATTCAAGCGCTTCTGAGCTTATATTTAAAAGGTTATTTTGGTCATCATTGCCTTCATGCAAGTCACAACGCTGAGAAGATGCTGCACAGGTTGGGTTTGTGCTGCTGCTTTCATCACCTGAGCCATGTTCAAGCATTCCTACTTGACCAAATGCCTCAGCAGTTCAGAGCATCCAAATGGCTTCCTGTTCCCTGCAGCTTCTGGAAGAAAATTATCTTTATCTACACGTGGAGATGGAGAGAGGCTCTCAGCAGCTTCTGGCTTCTGCCTTTAGAATGGGGTGAAGGCCCTTGTGTGGAAATACAAAGTGTTCTGTGTGGGCAGTGGAGGATAATGGGCCAGCTGGGGGCAGAAATGAAATTGCTCTGGTGAAAAGTAGGCAGTGGTTAAGCAAGGTGAGAATAGACACGAAAGAGATAAGAAAGACAGTGAGGAGGTTTCTATCTGATGGGGAGAAAAATGCATAGAATGAAGAGAAAAACAAATGGTGGGCAAAACATATTGTTGAGATCTTGTGGGGATTATGACTGGGCAAAATTACATTTGCCAAGACCAGAGGAAAGGGTTTTGGAAGGACCATGTGGTGAGAAGCAGATATCTGTCACTCTCCTCTAGGAGCTCCTTGGTTCTGATTATTTTTTCAATAACCTTACAACCAAATGTTTCTCGTGGCTGAAGTCCTCCTTCAATTCTGACAGATAAAACTGAAGAGTTGTGGCATAGTTACAAAATGCGGTATTACTGAGGAGAAAAAGAGGGGGTGAATTGTTATTAGAATGGCATTAGAGTGGTGCTAAGGTTTCTCAGCAGTGGTGGTGTTTACTTGCACTGTATGAATTGTGTGCTGCAGTTTTTCTGTGTCCACAGAGTGAAAGGAAGACAGATGAGTTACAATTTTCTGCAAGGAAATTGAGTGGTGAGGTCTGTCCTAAACTCCCAGGAGGAATCACTGGGAGAGGTCATTTGATTTCTCAGATTCACAGCATTGTGGTATTGGAAAAGACCTCCAAAGTCAGCCAGTACATTCACTGCCCAGGGCAGGACCACCTTTATCAATATTATTCCTGTCAAACTTGCTCTTGAAGATGTCCAAGGCTAAACACTCATTCCCTCCCCAGACATCCCATTCTCTTGCTTATAAAGCATCTAGAAATATTTTTTCCTGGTTTACACTTTGTTGGCTATTAGTAAAATATTTCAATGGCCTGTTTTGAAAGTCACTTTGTAGACTTGGTGAGATGAATTCTTGTCAGGACTGCAAGGCACAACTCTAACTCCTGTTGCAACACATTTGCATCATGTGCTCTACTAATTTAGGGGCCAAGGTTTAGCAGATGTGCCCATGGTGGAGTCCAACACCTGCATGTGGCATCATGCTGTTGTTTTACTGCAATCTGGGACTTCAGCAGCAACATCTGTCCCCTAGCTCTCATACAAAGACATGGGATTTTGATTTTTTTTTTTTTCTGAGAAAAACTGGAGGCTTTGCCCCTGCTTTTAAATGCAGAAAATAGTGATTCAAATGTGATTTTGCTTGGGCTGCTGTTGGGTTCCCTGAACCCACTGCACTCTTTAAATAGTCACAGAGCAAAACTGGAAGAAAGCTCTGTAACTTGAGTCACCTGAGCTGTGAGAATAGTTGTTTCAAATTTTTGCAGTATGTACTTGTGAGAGTAGAGTTGATCCAGTCCTCATGCTTCTTTCTTTTTATTTTATAAACACCGCTGTAAGATTTCTTAAATATTTCTTTATTTTGTTATTCATGCAGAAACAAGACATTAATTTCAATAGATTCAATAGATCCTCTCGCCCCAAAACAGCATCCTCAGCATAGAAAGAAATTGGAGAAATAATCCTTTTAGATTTGTGCAGTTATAGGAAGAAATTATTTGTGTGCTTCAGGAAAAAGGGAAAAAAACCCAGGGGACAGATACTGATCTTAAGTTTTCATGTGGGATGTGAGCTCCTTGTATCAAGAGCTCTGATTAACTGCTTGTCTCCACAGCACCTCATGCAGAGCAGCGTTGCTGTAAATGGATTCTCCTGACCATCAAATTAATAATGTCTAATAGGAACCATAAAATTATTTTTGTATCTCTCCTCCATGATCCAGTGCAGACACATGAAAGGCAAAATACCAGCTCTATATACATATTTAATAGACAGCCACTGCTTGTAAGCACTGAAAGGTCCTTCTAAAGCATGAAGAACTTAAGGAATGTTTCAAACACAACTGGTCCTTACATATTTACCTTGAAAATTTGACATCAGCGGGAAAGCTGAAATAGTAAGAACTCCAGGACTGCACTTTGGGTGAATTTTGAATAAAGAAATGGTACAAGAACTCAAGGGAACAGATTAAGTATTGCCTATATGATGTCTCATTTAACCCAAGAATAAACAGAAATATGAATGCGTCCCTTTCTTTTGGTAAATTGTGTTGTTTGCTGATGAAAGAAGTACACAATATTAGTCCTTGTGGTCATTAGCAATGTTATTACTAAAGATTTCACATGCAGTTTAGGGAATAGGAAAATAAATGTACACCCACCAAAAATCCCACAGCCTGTCTTTAGGAGCTGGATTGCTGTGAACAGGAGGATGGGGAGTTATCTGAATTGGGTTGAATGGAGTTGTGTGTCTTGTGCTGTCCTCAGGCAGAAGACTTCTGTCTGCTGCCTCTGGCTGGGACAGAATCCTTCTTTCAAATGGACACTGAGCATTACCAGGATATTTCAGAAGTGTATTGAGACAGTTCATCCTGGAAAATGTGATTTCACAGCCAGTAAAACATTAGACATGGTAATAAAAATGCTTAATATGTGTTATTTGTCTTGCTGGCAACAGTGATTTTTTCTTTTTTTTTTTTGAAGCTGAGAAGAATGAAGCCCCTACAGGATTTTTGGAGCAATTTGGTTTGGATTTTCATCTGTAAGACAATAAGAAAAAAATCCCACAAACATAACTGCTTCTCTGTTTTTTTTCACAACTACAAGCACAAGTCCCAAACACCCCAGCCCTGGAGCTTGTCTAAAATACACACCCCAGGGTAACATCCTCTTCAGGCTAAAAGTGCTGCCTTGGTGCTGGCCTGTAAAACTATCAGATAAAGACTGCAGTTTAATTGCTGGTTTAAGACAGCCTAAAGCTGCCCTGCTCTCTGCCCCAGCTGCCTGCCATGCCCCAGAAGCAGAGCCAGAGGACCTCGATGCAGCCAGATAAATGAGGCTCCTTGCAGAGTGGCTCCCGTGGATTGCACAGCCCAGGGCAGTGGGAGGGATGGAACCAGCCCTTTCCACAGTGATATCAAACTACATAACCATGATTTCAGGCTTGCAGGCAGTTAAGTCACTGCTGAAGCCCAGGATGTTAATGTAAACTGTAGCTGGTGGTGATTTACATTAATCTGGGGGCTGTGATTGTGGCGGTTCAGGGGTAGCTCTAAGCTCAGTTTGGATATCTCTGTGAGAGCCTAAACATCAGCTGCCCTTAAATGAACTGTGAAATGTGAGTCAGAGCCTTGATTTAATTCTTTATTATGGTGGAGAGGTTCAAAGTGAAGCATTACATTTTACCTTGGAGCTCTCAGCAGTGAAGGCAACCGGGCTGGCTACAGCAAATGCCAAGCATGGGGCAGTGGCATGAGAATGTGTGCCTCAAGTTTAAAATTAAGCATTTTTTCTCACCTGCAGAGTGCCAGTTATCTTCTATGATGCTTCCTATGTTTTCCAGTGTCTTGTTATCTTCCCTGAAAATAGGGGTCCAAAGCTAAGGAGAGTTTTATGCACTGAACCTCTCTGTACTGTGTCTGTGTGGAGGCAGTGCTGGGGCAGGGGAAGAGACTGCTGGCACAAGGGGCTCTCAGAGCTGCAAATCCCCCTTGTTTTAATGTGAAACATTTCGGATCCAATCAGTGTCATCTGAAACAGGATGGGCCAAAAAATGAAAACAGCAAGTGAGGAATGAAGTGGCCAGAGAAGTAAAACTGGGCTCACAACCTGCTTCTTTAAAAGCATCCCTGAAAGGGTGGACACCCTTCATGCAGCTCCAAGTGCATCCAGAAAATGAGGAGGGAGCAAATCTCTTCAGACTGAGTGGGAACCAAAAATGTCAGAGAAAAAACCCCCAAAGATCCCTTGACCAAGGGCATCAAAGACAGAGGGAATGTCGGAAGGCATGGGAGCAGATGTGTGACTGCAATCCATCACCAAGGAGATGCTGTGAGCTGTGGCTCTTGGAAATGCCATCATCTGGGAGCAAACCAAAGTCTCACCTGTCCAGCAAATTTTAGTAAAAAAGAAAGAGGCTGTGGAATCGAAAATGATTTAATCTTTTAATTTTAAACACGTTTTAACCTTTGTGTTTAATGGCTGCCAGTAGACCTGCCACCCATTAATACAACTTATGACTAATCTGTTTTTTAATCCATTTATTCTCCTGGCTTCTATGATATATCACAGAAATGAGTTACAAAATTGAAGTGTGGTAAGGTGTTTGGCAGGCTGCTTATTCTTGTGGCCTATTTGTCATACTGTGAGAAATAGTCAACAGCTCACTCTCTAAGTGCAATAAGCCTTCCTAGCTCTTCTTTTGCTTGTCACCTCAGGGCTAAGAGAGGTTCTGTAGGGTAGGAATTGTGGGGCAGCTGGGATCTTTCACCTATATTTTCTATTCCTTTGAGTCCTTTTCTGTCCTTCACTGCACTATCATTTCTTTTGCTGCTATGCACAGCCTTCAGAATACAATACCATATTTCATTTATGTTTCTAGTGGGCTTAAACACATTTCAGTACTTCAGACTCTCCTATAGAGTTTTGGTTTTGTTCTCTTGTTGTTCATCAGCATTTCCAGCCACAGAGGCTCACAAAATGAATTCAGGTTGATCATCATTTTTTAACATGCTCTGTGTAAGCAGTTCCAGCTGGCTCAGCACACAGTCCCTGGAAAGTCCTGAAGCCAGACACAGTTTTACGTGGACATGAAAAAAATGTGAGTGATTTCAGTATTTACCTGCTTGTAAGTTATCAGCTTCAGGTGACTGGCCAGTATATAACTTTGCCACTTCATTTATCTTCCCCAGCTACTGCATATAGAGATTTCTCTTCGTGCCACCCTGCAGAAGATCTTTATCTGCACCCTTGCAGAAAATGTCTTTATCTGGCATCTCCTTCTTCAAACCAAAGCAAACCAGTAGATTATTGATGCTCGTGAGAAACATGCCAGTAACATACATTAGGTGGGTGTGGACCTGTTGGAGTGATCCCAGAGGAGGCCATGAAGATGCTCAGAGGGCTGGAGCGCCTCTGCTATGGAGACAGAATAGGAGAGCTGGGTTTGGTCATCTTGGAGAAGAGAAGGCTCTGGGGAGACCTCGGCTTTCTGTGGTTGAGATGACTTTTGAGGTGTTAGAAAGTCTTTTTTTTTCCCAATCCCGAGACTGAAGAAGTCGAGACTCCTCAGTTCTGCTTTTCAAGGTTGTTTATTTTCTCTTATCTAACACATTCTTTCTCTGACCTGCTGAGATCTGTCCAGCAGGTTGGGTTGTGGCACACTGACTGCCCTTGGGGTGGTGTTAACTTTTTATACTAAGAACTACGTGTGCTTTATTTACAATAATTTTCCAATACCTATCACCTACGTTAGACGGTCTGTCTCTATTCTAAACCAATCCAGAAGTGTCACCATCACAGCAGAAGATGGAGGACAAGAAAAAGAATAAAAAGAAGAAAAAGAAGAAAAAAGAAGAAGAAGAGGAGGAGGAGGAGGAGGAAGAGAAAGAGAAGGAGAAGACAGGCCCAGATTCCTCCATCTTGCCTCTTGAACCCCCATTCTAAATCCCCCAAATTCTACTTTTTCACCCTGTGACAAATTAACTATCATTCTACTCAAACCCTTGTGGTTTGTAACTCTTCACACAAAGCTGGTAATTGTTTCCACGGGCTAAAATTGAAGGCACAGGTGTTTTTGACTCCGTGCCAAGGTCTCTGAGCCCCCTGCCAGGGTCTCAAATCACCCAGGGCAGCCAGAGGAATGTCCTGGGTTCCAACAAGGGAGGACAGAGGCTGGAGGGTTCTTTCCTCCACACATCATTGTTTGAGGGTCACCATGTGTGCCTGCAGCTGGCATGGTGGGAAACTCCTCTGCCTGTGGGCCAGGCTGAGCTGAGATCCCGGAGATGAACAAATGGAAATGCTGCAGAGTGCAAAAGGGAGGGGAGGAGGGAAGCTGGAAGGAAAAACCTGAATTTCCTAACTCCCAATAGGGAAAGCAAAAGGTGTAAGGAGGTGGTGTTGTGATGCCAGGTAGAGACAAGTCACCAGGACCAAGAGAACACTACATTTGACCTAAAACCATAAAGAAAACCTCTAAAATTAATTAATAACACTAAGATTACAAATATATAATTACTTTAAAACAAATAACATCACAAAATAAAAAACTTAACATTTAAAATTTTAAACTATCATAATAGATATAAAACAAAATAGAAGTTTTAAAACAAAAACTAATCCTTCTTTATCTTCTCCTTCATTCTTCTTCATAAGTTTAAATATATAATATTTTATAATTAAACAAAAATATCCATGTTACAAACTTCAAATCATTAATTATTAAGTTAAATCCAACTAATTAATTATTAAGTTAAAAATAATTTAAGTATCTTTTCTTAATTAAATAACATAACCTTAAAAAACCTTATAACAAAAAATGATTGACCATTTTACCATTTTATACAGTATTAATGAAAAACTACAAAACCCACTACCTATAAAATTATAAATGAAAAATAATAACCACCTAAATCTAAACACAAAGCATGATCTCAAATACCTTCAATACCAACTTCAACCGAAAAAAAAACAACAACAAAAAAAAAGTTGGTTAACACAATTAACACAGGATGGGACAGAGCTGCTATGGGCATGGGACAGTCTGTCCCTGCCACCATAACCAGTTTGAACACCCTGCCCATGTCTGCAAGGTGAAGTTTGCTCCAGAAACAATTTTTCCTCCCATTTCACACCCTTGACTTTCAGCCCAGACCGTCTGCCTCTCACATCCTGCCCGCCCAGGGCTCCTTTTCCAGCCCAGCCTCTCCCTGCATTCTGTGGAGGTGAGGAGACGCCCGGCAGGATGGTGATGAAATGGCTGCTTCAAGAGGCCAGAGGCAGCACTGAGAGTTATTGCAGGTCCAGCCCATTTATTTTCTGCAGCTTTGCATATTTTCAATAGCTGCTGAGCCACATCCTTACCTCTGTAACACAGGGCTGCTTTGAGCAGCGCTCGTGGCAGGGAGGGGCTGCAAATCAAATGTTGTTTCTGAGGGAGCTCTCTTTGCTCCAGGGTAGCCTGGCTTTCACTTAATTTAACTAGTTTTCTAAGAGGGTTTCCAGCTGTGCATGGAAGGAGCTGCAGGACTGATCAGAGCTGGAGGTCCAGGCTGTCAGTAGCTGGGGACATCCCCAGGCCAAGCAGGGACTGTGGAACTGGGAATGCTACTGGAGAAGAAAGGCTCTGCAAGGTCCTGCTCCAAAATTTCCTTGGTCTCACTCTAAGGACCATGCAGGATACTCCATAGCTGTTTTATGTCAGGTCTTTTAGTTGTCCATGAGCAGGAGTCTCAGCCACAGTTTCCAGCTGTGCATGGAAGGAGCTGCAGGACTGATCAGAGCTGGAGGCTCCAGGCTGTCATCAGGAGCTGGGGACACCCCCAGGCCAAGCAGGGACTGTGGAACTGTGAATGTTCCTGGAGAAAAAAAACTCTGCAAGGTCCCGCCCCAAAATTTCCTTGGTCTGACCTCCTATGGAGGCTGTTAAAAGGTAAACTCTTATAGGACCATCCAGGATACTCCATGCCTGTTTTATGTCAGCTCTTGCATTGCATTGTTCACAAGCAAGCAGGTGTCTCAGCCACAGTTTCCAGCTGTGCTAGGAAGGAGTTGCAGGACTGATCAGAGCTGGAAGATCCAGGCTGAGGACACCCCCAGGCCAAGCAGGGACTGTGCAACTGGGAATGCTCCTGGAGAAGAAAGGCTCTGCAAGGTCCTGCCCCAAAATTTCCTTGGTCTGACTCGTAGGACCATCCAGGATACTCCATCCTGTTTTATGTCAGCTCTTGCAGTTGTTCACCAGCATGAGCAGGAGTCTCAGCCATTTGAAGCATAGTGTTGAAATCTTTTTCACCCTTTACACTCTGGAGGAAAAAAACCCAAAACTTATAAACTCACTACAATAGAAACAGGATTCAGCTGCACTCAAGAGTGTAGAGAAGGCGGCCAGAGATTTTTTAAAAATACAAAAATTTGTAATATATTACACTAAGCTTTTGATCTTTTGGTCCCCGAAAATCAGGTTTTGGGAGTTATTTTATATGTACACCAAAATTCCTAGCCTGAATATTGGCTAGAATTAAAAAGTGACCATCAACAACCTGGAGGGGCCTCAGGGCATGAGCAGGAGTCCCTCAAGCTGTGTCAGCTCCAGTGGAGACTCCTGGGCTGGGGATGTGAACAGAGGGATCTGCTGATGGCACATGGGGAGGAATCCCCTCTCTGGACCAGTCATTTTGCAGAAACTCAAAGTCCACATAAGACTCAGACTCCACTCATACCCCACCTCTGTCATGCCAACATCTCCTCTGCTGTTGAATCTTTTGCTCTCCCCAGTACAAAGCAAGAGTTGCCATTGATGGAAAACATAATATCTGGTGTTACACAGAAGGTCACTGCAGAAAATAGCCCTGCATTGGATTTTGGGGTCAGTGCTGGAATGGCAGAAAGATCCAGCATCAACGTGAAGCAAACTATTAGATATGAAAATGGGATTTAAAAATGGTATTATTGATTTTACATAATGGAAAGCAGCTTCCACGTTCTGGTTAGAAAGAAAGAAATCCAAATTAGACAGCCCCTTATTAAAATCCCTCCACTCTATTTCTTGGTCTAGTGAAAATCCCAAGTGTGATTTTTTTATTCTGCTGTCTTAAATGATTGTCTCCTTTTAATCATCAGCAGGAAAATTAACCTGCTGAACAAAGACACTTCCAGCATTTTCATATTCAGTCGCATAATAAAAGACAAACTTATGCTAAAACACCAAAATTGCTGCAAAATTGAAGGAGAGACAAAGACATTCCACAGGGAAAAGGGGAAAAAAATGTGTCCCTGAAGTGCAGCAATGCACTAAACTCCTGTGAATCCCCACCTGTGTGGTTGTGTTTGCAGGTGTCCCAGGATGAGGGAAGAGGTGAGAATCTTGACTCCATGTTTCAGAAGGCTGATATATTATTCTATTCTATTCTATTCTATTCTATTCTATTCTATTCTATTCTATTCTATTCTATTCTATTCTATTCTATCATATCATATCATATCATACTAAAAATATTCTAAAGAAAGAGAAAGGACACACTAGAAGGTTTAACAGGAATGAATAATAAAAACCTGTGACTGACCAGAATCCGACACAGCTGATGGCGACTGGTCATTAAGTGAAAACAATTCACATGTTTGGATAACCAATCTCCAGACCACGTTCCAGAGCAGCAAACACAGGAGAAGCTGAGGCTTCTCATCTTCCCAGGAGAAGAAATCTTGGCAAAGGGATTTTTCAGGAAATATGACAGTGACACTCCAGCACTGAGATCTGCGCCCAGGCACAGCTCCCAGTTCCATCCCAGTCTAAGGGAAGAGAATTCATCTGGATTCTCCTGGTTCTGGGGATGGAATATTGAGAGCTACCTTGGTTGTATCCCATGTCTTGGTGACTCCAGCTGTTACCACAAGCCAAATCGTTGGGGCTGGGAATATGAATCTGAACAGAGCAAGGCTTGCCCCAAAACTCATCATCAAACTCTTTTAGGGATTTTTCACCTTTTTTCCTCTCAAATGTCTGACTTTAACTCTGGTTTTGGACTTCCTGGTTCTGGAATCAAACTCAACAAGCCTCTTCTCTTTCCATTTCCATCCAAGTGGAATTGAGGATGTAAAATGTTCTCCTGTAAACTCAGAGTCAGGAATTTAAGAGAAGCTTTTCTCTAGATAAGCCCTTGGGCCTCCTCTGGGTCACTCAGTTCAGTGTCCAGAGGTGATTGAGCTCTATAAACTTTGGGTTCAGCCCAAGGCACTCCCTCAAATTGAATAATTTTCCCTTCTTCCAAGGCCACCACATTTCATCAAGTTGTTGCCATCAGTCTCCTCTAGATTTTTTAGGCTGGTGTGAATCAGGAATAAGTCAAGATAAAGCTCTTTATTCTTTACTTACTTCCACCCAAACATGTTATTTTCAGAGCTATTCTCCGTGGATTTAGTGGTTCTTTAAAGTTTGGGACTCAAAATACTCATGGAGGTGCTTTGCTGTTTTTCCTGTCACTGTGTCCTACAAATCCCTTTGGCCTGACCTCGATTAGTAAGGGAACACCAGAGGATTTCCCCTCCAGGTCACTGCCTCAAAGTCAATCCAGCCAAAGGATATTTCTGCTGTCCAGGTCACAGGGTCACTTTTCCAAGGGAAATTGGATGACTTTTCAGCCTCTTGAGCAGACATGACAGCAGCGGTGACAGAGCGAACCCAGAAATGGCATCACTGAAATCATCCAGCATCTTTTCTGTCATCCCAAAGCAGGATGCCAAGCTCCCTCCAGAAGAACTAATTTTAACAGAAGTGTGAAAGACAGTTGGAAACCCCCTTTTTATTTTTATTCCATGGGATTCCATTGCAGTTCCAGCTGGATGAAGACATTTCTCTCTTTACATCCTTACAAGTTTTTAGTTCAGTGAAAATGTTAACTTGGGAAGACAAAGGCTGGGAAATAAGAAAAATTGATTCCAATGGATCATTCTCTGCTGCCTAAAGAGAATTGCTCCATTTTTTTCTGGATATGTTTCTTGATAAGTCTCTTCCTCTGGGATCTTAGAGGAAAAAGGGTGGTGGAACCTTGTTAGAGATTTCATGTCCCTGCTTATGGCAGGGGCTTGGAACTACAGGAACTTTATGGTCACTTCCAACCCAAATCATTCTGTGATTTCTTTTTTTCTTGGTTTCTTCCTAGTTTTTTTCTTTTTTCTTTTTATTTTTTCTTTTTTTTCCTTTTTTTTTTTTGTTGGTGTTTTTCTTTTCTTTTTCTTTCTTCTCTTTTCTTTTTTCTTTTTTCTTTTGTTTCTTTTCTCCTTTTTCCTTTTTTAATCTCTTTGTTTGTTTGTTTTCCAAAAACAGTATCAGCAACAGAAATCAAGCAAACAAATCCAACAACTTTATATAGGACAAGTCCCCTGACCAAGGGGATGATTTATTCCAGGCAGGAAATCTCCCATTGTGGGAGAATGAGGCTAAAGGCAGGTGAGAAATTCTCCCACCCAAACATTTCAGGTTTGAGCCACTGAGCTGCTGGGTTTGGTGTTGAAAATGGTGCTGGGAAAACAGTGTTGGGAAAAAAAAATTACTGCCTTGAGAAATAATTTGTGATGGGAAAATTACATTTATTCCTAAATGCAGGGCTGAAAAAGGAATCCTCCCAGAGGGTCATGGGGCACTGCCCGAGCTCCCCAGGGAATGGGCACAGCCCCAAGGCTGCCAGAGCTCCAGGAGTGTTTGGACAACGTTCTCAGGGGTGCAGGGCCAGGAGCTGGACTGGATGATCCTGGTGGATCCCTTCCAGTTCAGGATATTCCATGATTCTGTGAAACTGTGAATACCATTTTAACTACACTGTGGATGAGCTCATGGCCAAGAACTGCCAACCTCCAGCCATCCCCTGCCTTCAAAACAATACATTATCTTTATTATTTTTGTTCCCAAACATCATCTACTTTATTCCCTGTATAAATATTTTGGGATGTACAGCACCACGAACTACAGGGTTCCACCAGAGCTGAAAGCAGCTGGGTCAGGAGCAATGCAAACACAAACCTGGAGGAAGGCACAGCCTCCAGCTGGGGATAACAAAGCCTTGTTGGGATGGACAGAATGATCTCTTGGAGGCCAAATTGACTCAAATTGGAGCTATTTCAGCTCAAGTTGCAATTATTTGTTCTCTGTTTACCCCACTGTAATTTCTTTGCATCTCAGCTTTGCAACTGCAGAGCTCTCAGATCATTTTTATCCTGGGGAAACTGAGGGCACTTTGAAGGGCTGTGTAAAGTGGTGTTTGTGGACTGGTTGTCACCAATGGAAAGTGATGTTAGGGACAGAAACCAAACCCTGCAGGGCTGATGGAGTGCACTGCAGATGACTTGGAATTTTACCCAAGTGTTAGCTTAACTTTTCCCTCATCCAATACTAACTCCCAGTTTCTTCAGGCTCTGAATCCCTGGGAGCATCAGCACAGGTGTGAGCCAAAGCTTGGACTTTACCAAGGAGATTTTGTCTGGCAAAACACTCCTGGTCCAGCGCAAGCATAGAAATGGATGGGCAAAAATGAGGAAGAAAAGATTCTTTTTGTTTGCCCGGCAGGGAATTTCTGTTTAATCAGCAGTTGTTTGCAAAACCAAACACTGGCTGCCATGAGCCAAGGTCCAGGAACATCAATGTCTGGGCTCTCTTCCAGGGCTGTGGCTGAGCTCCAAATGGTTGGTGAGTGAGGAGGAGGAGGGAAAGTGGCTCCCAGCACTCTGCAGTTGGCAGGACTGGTGTTTGCTGCAGTGCAGGGACAGGGACAGTGTTCATCTTGCTTGAGCACATCCAGAGGGGGCAGCGAGCCTGGAGAGGGGCTGGGAACACAAACCCTGAGAGGAACCCCTGAGGGAGCTGGGGGTGCTCAGCCTGCAGAAAAGGAGACTCAGGGCTGCCCCCATCACTCTCTGCAGCTCCTGAAAGGTGCCTGTGCTCAGCTGGGCTCGGGCTCTTTCTCCAGCAGCACTGACACAACCAGAGCACACAGCCTCGAGCTGAGCCAAGGGAAATTCAGGTTGGAGAGCAGGAAAATGTTGTCTTATATTGCAGAAGTTCTGTTGTCATTACATTGTAAGGGTTCCATATTGCCAGAGTTTCATACCTCTTTGATGTTTCTTGTAGGTAGCTCCTCTCCACTGACTCTTCCTTGTCCTCACAGTAGACAACTGACTCCAGTTTCCACCAATCCACTCTTTTATAAGACTCTTCTTATTGGCTACAGGTGTGACCTGTTAACATCAGGCCTGCTCCTAATCTTTAGTAATTGGTTCAGCTGCAACTCTTTGCGGGGGGATAAGACTACATTCTATACCACCTTCATTTACCCATACTGTATCCCCCTACAGGAAAAAGCTTTTCCAGCACGGGGGATAAAGTTCTGCAATGGCTGCCTGGGGAGGTGGTGCAGTCCCCATCCCTGGGGGTGTTTAACAAGCCTGGATGTGGCACTGGGTGCCAGGGGCTAAAGCTGGACTCCATGGCCTTGAAGGTCTCTCCCAACCCAGAATGAATTCTGTGAATCTTGGGTGCAGCCCTGGCTGGGCTCTTGTGCTGTCCAGGGTGCATCCATTGAGGCCTTTTAATAAATCCCTGTTTTATTCTGTAACTCTGTCTAGTCTCTGTTCTAGCTCAGCCTTCTCAAGGCATCACTGCAGCCTCTTTGGGGGTGCCCATCCCCGTTATCCTGGTGTTCTTCCATTTCCATCATCCCAGGAGAACTCTGCCAGTCATCTCTGGATGTGCTGAGGGGCCAGAGCAGCTGTTCCTGGGGTTTGGAGTGTGTTCCCTTCACTGGCCACCTCACAGATGGGTTTGTGATGGGAGGTGTGCACTCTCACCTCACGCTTTGGTTTGTGCTCCTGGAGGAGCAGGGGAAGCCCTGGGGTGCAGGTGTCACCTTCTAAATGTACCTGAAAATCTTCCCACTTTGCTCTGGGATGAAGCTGACACTGATTTCACCATCCTGAGGAACTTCTAATATTAAAGGGGGTGGTGGTGGGAATGGCTATGCAATAATAATTTAATGTTTAATAGAATAATATTAATATATTAATATTTTAGCAGTCTTGCACCCCCCAGGTTTAATATTCTCTAGTGTTTCAATGGTCAGCTGTATGTTTTTAATGCCCTGTAGTGTGAGCAGAGATGGCCATCAGAAATGTTATTTAACATTTAATGTTAAACACTCTTTTCCTGATCCTCTCTCAAATAAATTACATTTTCTCTTTTTACATACTTTTTCCCCTAGAACAAATCCTTCCTCCTTGTAGAACTGGAATTTTTAATTTTTTTTTTTAAACAGGAACATCGTAAAGCTCCCATTTGGGAGCTACCCAATTACATCTTACAATAATTCCATTGAATGATCTATAGCTCCACTTTTATTCCCTATTAGTATTTGCCTGATCGATGGGCAGCCTAATTGATTGTTCAGGTCAAATGTCTTTATTGGCTGCTGCCTGAATCCCTCCTCATGATGACATAAACCATCCTCTGGTCTGTTGGAGTTCTTGTACTCATTTTTGTACATCAGTACCATAAATTTCGTTCTGTTTCAATGTTATGTCAATCAAGATAATCCCAATAAAATGGGGCTTTCCTTTTTCACCCAGCTTTTTGCTAGAGATCTGTGAAAGGTTCATATTTCCCTCTGAATTTTAATTTAAAAACGTTTTTAGGCTGGGGTCTCAGTGATAATTTAGAAGTTTCCCCCCACTTTTCCCTCTATTTCTGTGATCTCAGCATTTTCTGGACCTGGCACGATGGATATCGATTCCTACTGCTTTTCCAAAGATATTTCTAACTGGATTAGTTGGCCAAAACTCCCATAAAATTGATGAAGCTGCTTCATTCATTCATAAAACCCTTTTGTGAGGCTGCTTTAGCATGAGCAGAATTGCAGGGAATAGAACAGAAATGTGGAATAATGATGTTGGATAATCTTTGTAGATAAATCCAGCTCCTGGACATGAGGTCACAGAGACCCTCCAGAGCCAAAAAATAAATTTGAATTTCCCTGGGTTTGATTTTCCTGTGCAGGTTTTTTATGGCCCCTTTTGGGGTTCAGCAGCTCTGTTTTCCTGGGTGTTTTGGGGTGGGATCCCATCCTGGAGCTCTGGGCTTCCATGGAGGGGGGTCTGAGGCAGGAGGGAGGGAATTTTCTGGAAATCCAGAGCATGGCACAGCTTCAGCTCGGTGTAGGTCAGGTTTTATTCCAGGCAGGATTAGGATTAAGCTGGATTTTGGTGGTTTTGGGGATTTCTTTCAGCCTTGTAGGATTGGTGGCTCTCCAGTTTTTCTCCCTCTGCTCATATTCTTGAAGAAGGTGCTTTCATGATTTTTTTTGTTCTTAACCAGTTTTCATTGATACATCTGACAGAATCTAAGTGAAGGAAATATTATTTCCAATCAGAAGGATTTGGGGCAGAATCTTTCTCTAGGAATTAGAAATATGAATATTTAGGGTGTTGTAACAGCTTTGTTGTATAAAATGCATCTGAAAATACTTGATTTGTTACACAAAGATATTTCTTTTGGTTCTATATGAATAAAAAGCTGCATTTTATGACTTTACTGTTTATGTCTCTGTCTCATCCCCGTGGTTTTACTTTACAAAGCCATATTTCTGAAGAAAAATATTTAATTTAAAGTACAGTCCATGTTGTTTAATTTTTGAAAGATTGCACTAATTGAAAAGCTGTTTAATAAGAAAGTTTTTTAAAGGCTCACTGGTGTGCTAAAATTTCAAAGATGGTAAAACCACAAGAAAGCAACTCCAACTGCTGTGAGGAAAAAAAGCAAATAAACAATTGAGGGCACTGCATTATGCAGTTGTTTCTGTAATTGGGGATAAGTTGTGTTCTGTTAACATTTCATTGAATTTTCTTTTAATTGCAGTTAGTGATGAAGAGCTGAAGAAAAGAATAGCTGAGGAACTGGCACTGGAACGAGCCAGGAGAGACTCTGAAGCTCAGAAGAGAAGGTCGGTTCATTAATAACAACAATATTTCAAACAAACTTGGACTTAATGCTTTTATTTTATTTATCTGCTTACTGGAAATAACTGAATTTTGTGCACAGACTGCCTGTGAGAGCTGCAGCAGGTTTGGATATTAAATCCATGTTCAACAACAAATGAGCTGGAATTTCCTTGTAAGAGCTGATCCAAACTGTTGCTCTAAATCCCTTTTGACCTCTTGAGCTTGGTTTTTTGCTGCCTTTTAAGCTCAATTTTGCTGATTTCTCTGGAGCCCAAATAATCACTTTGTGCTGCACAGACAGAGCAGGGGTGGGGTCCCTGTGACTCCAGGGGCTGAGCAAAAGTGCCTTGAAATGGGAATTCTGGAGTTTTCTGGGAATTCTGGAATTCCCAGGATGTTCTGAGCTACTCTGAGTATGTAAAATACTGTATTAAACCAGTTCACACCAGTAAAAACCTTTTGGTTCCTTTCTGTATATTGAAATATTCCTTTCTTAGGCGTTTTTTATTCTCAGAGATTGCAGAGATCTGAAAGCCTGATCAGAGCCATTTTTAGCAATTAAAAATTCCTCTTTAAATTTAGAAATTTTGGTATCTGCTGAACTTCTGTGTTTATTTCTCCTTTCAGTGATTGTTTTAAATAGATAACACAAACACACTGAGTATAGATACAAATATTCCACACTGTCCTCCACTGAGAATGGGGGGAAAGGCTCATTATGATGGATTAAAAAAAATTAGGGAGTAATTAGTACTACTTCAACTGTCTGCATAGATCTCAGTTGTCTCCTACCCAACATTCTGTTATTTAATTGAGTTAGGTTGATGGAGTATATAATTAGATAGGACTGTATTAATGTCCCAGGGAAAAAAAAAAATCAGGCTTTTCTCTTTTTTTTTGCATCAGCAATAAAGGAAATCAATAAGTTCCAGTGAAATCCCCCCTCTCCTCAGCTGGGCTTTGACAGGAAAACTTGGGTTATTTTTGAGCTTCTTGAGTGCTCAAGACTTCAGCTAAATGGGATTAAAATCTGGAAATATTTGGTTTGCAACTTCAGCATTTTCTCATGTGACGCTTTCAGTACATTCCAGAATTCTCCTTGCAGGGTTGTGCCTTGGTCTGTGAAAGGGAGGGAGCAGATGAGGTAAAATATCAAAGTAAATTAATGATGATGATGATAAAGAAAGGAAAAATATCAAAACTTGTTAACAGCTTCACTTCTTTTCCAATTTTGATTCATTTAATTAATTTTTTGGTTGTTTTATTATTTTTTACACAGTATATTTTTATTATTATAATTTTTTATTTTTTTTACACAGTATTATTTTTCATCATAATGTTTTATTATCATTTTTTACACCAATTATAAAAATGTGGTTTTAACAGAGCATAAAGGGTTTTTTGTCTTGAATGAAAAAACTGTAAAAGATGCAGATCTTTTTTCAGAAGTAAAACTTAAAATCTTTATGGGCTGAATTCTGGTGGAGATTTGTGTTTTAAAAACATTCAAGAAACTCACATTATTCAGGTAAATTCTTCTGTCTTCCATGTGCAGAATGTTCCAACTAATAGAAACATGGAATATAAGCTGTAGTAATTTGTGATATAAATACAAACACATTGATGCTGTTTTGGAAAACAGAACAAACCCCTCAGCTCTACATTTAAGCTTCTTGACCTTGCACTTGTGATTTATTAACAATTTCATTTCATAACCTGCTAATTTTAAGACAAATCCTGTTGGGATGTGACGTAAAAATTAAAGTTTTTACCTCCACGTTCATCTCATGGATTGTTTTACCATGGATGGTATATTTTACATATTTATATTCTCACTTATTTCTCTAAACCAGGATTTTTTTCCCAATATTTCAATGAAATAACATTTCAGCATAAAAATATCTGAAACTTTGGACTGTTTGTTGTCTGATTCCAACTGCCTCATAACTGATTTTGGTGCTGGTCTGTGAGCAGTGGATGGGCACATTTGGGTTTGATTGCAAAATGTCTTTTACTCATTTCAGGCTGTGAAGGGAAGAAATCTTAATTTGAACTTCTGGCTAAATTATTTATTCACACATCCATACACAGTAGAGGTGGGCTGCTATGTAAAGTTAAAATCTGTGCTTATTTTGGGGATTAGAGCTGAAGAATGACTCTTAAATTGTATTTTAATGCCATCAACTCTCTAACAATATATGAATTACAGTTTCTATTTAACAGTACTTTGAATAATTAATAAAATAGTGATTTAGACCCACCTTAGAATATATTTCCAAAATTCTGCACTGATTCCACTTTACTCTTGCTTTTAGTCAACCCAGCTGTTGTTCCTCACTGGAGTTTTTGAACATTTTTAAATATTTCAGCTGAAAAGCGTTTTCATTTTGGAAAGTTCATGTAGAAAATTGATGATCATTAATTTACAACAGAATTTGTAGAGTTTGCAACAGTAACTGTGAGCAATTAATGTGGCAGAGCTGCAGTCTTAGGGTGATACTCAAGGGAACATAAAAATGAGAGGATGGACACAAAAATTTGAACTTGACAGTGATGACAGGTAATAAATGATAATTAAGAGAAGAATTCTAAATAATAAATAAGAGAAATCCACACAACTCAATGGACCAGTGGGTGATAATTTCAATTTTGCCTTTTCTCTGCTTATTCTAGACAAGCTCAGCAAATGTTTAGCATTTTTTTTCTAATTTCCCAAGAAAATGAGAAAATTTTTAATGTCATGGCTTTGAGAACAGGCATTGGGGAAATAAATAAATTTCCTTCTCCCATCAGAGAGCAGAATTTATCCATTCCATCCATTAACTTTGTCCTTGGATACAAAGCTGTTCATTTGTTGGGCTCCACGACACCGATGGTGCTCAGTAAATCTGTTTTTCAAGTTTGCTTTAAATGAAAAGTGCAGGCAAAGTAAAAAGTATTTTGAGGCAGCAAAAAGAACAACTTCTATCATCAGCATAATGATAAAATTTTAGATACTGCCAAGCTCATCAGAGTGCTGGATTCCTCCACTAAAATACACAAACCACTGCTTCAGAGGCAAGTGATGGATGTGATTTCCCATGGAAATTGAACGTTCCTGAATGATGACTTGCTTTTTTATCCACCCCTGAAAATCAGAGAAATTTCAGACTTTTTATTTTGCTAATCATTTAGCTCAGGCTAATTATATTTGGGCGGGGTTCAGTTTCTTGCTTGGTGAGTGTTTCCCAGCTTCCCCTTTTTAAATATGATTTGGCACAGGGCAAATATTAATTATATGTAGAGTGAGGTGTTTTTGCAAGCTGCTGTGCATGGCAGTGCCTTCAGTAGTGCAGGAAGTGTATTTTGTTCAAGTCTTCAATATATTCATGCCTGGAATTGTGTTGGTGTGCCAGAAATCTGTCCCTGCACTTTGGATGGGACTGTCCTATGATGTGCTCTGATTCCAAGGCTTCTTTCTTAGAGGAAAACTCCTGCTGGAGGGAGGAATTTTAAGGCAGGAAAAGGCTTAAAAATGGACTTTGGTTTGTTTTGCTGGCCCTACAGTAATTCTGCTGCCAGCTCTGCTCTATAACTGTTTAAGGTATGACAGAGGAGGAGAGGGGAAGGCTCCAGGGAGAGCTTCCAGCACATTGCAGGGCCTGCAGGGGCTCCAGGAGAGCTGCAGAGGGACTGGGGA
>JAWMQZ010000088.1:3347204-3373937 GCA_035584835.1 Tangara arthus
TAATAAATCAAGCCTTCTGAAACATGGAGTCAAATCCTCGTCTCTTCCCTCAACCTGAGACCCCTGTGAACACCATCCCATTCCTGTCCCATGGCAGGGACGGGGTCTGGGAGCTTGTGAGCGTGACTCAGAGCCGAAGGGGAACCGAGAGCGCTGACAGGGGGCACGTCTGCTCCATCCCCGCTCCCGGGCGGCTCTCCCGGCACATCGGCACGCTCGGAGCCTGCTGGAACGAGCCTTTCCCGGCAGAGCAGAGCGAGGCGAGCCCGAGGAGAGGCGTGCGCTGGTGAGGGATGCAAAGTGCCCTCCCCAGCCCGGCTCCCAGCCTGCGGCGGGGCCCCAGCGGCGGCGGGCGCTTGCCGGTGTCCAGCTGGGTGTTTGCAGCGCTGCGCCCTCGGTTCCCACGGAGATGCCCAGGTCGCCATGGCTACCCAGGGATATTCCTGCTCGGCCGGTAAACAGCCCGCACGGCACCGGCTTCCGTCCCAGAGTGCTGGGGGTTGCTACACCCCAGGGAAATGTTGCGAGGGCAGCTCCGCCGGGCCGGGCAGGCAATGGGCATCAGCCCTGTGCCCCAACCCAGGCTGCTGAGCCCTCACCTTTCCCCCCAAATCTGCCCTGCCAGTAGCCTGACCCGTTACAAGCAGGGCAGATTTGGGGGAAAGTGCCTTTGCTTGGACTGTCGGGCTTGTGAGGTCGGTGCTGAGAGCCCCAGGCCATGCCCTCCGGCTCTGCAGGAGGCAAAGCCAGATCTGCCCAGGCTGGTCTCCCACCACACGGACACACCCTGCTCCCAGGGTGCTGCTCTGGACCCCCAGATTTTGGCAGTGCTGGACTGTGTGAGCCCTGTAGCGTGGAAATGAAACACCGCCCCAAACCAGAGTAAACAGCTCTTTGCACAACAGCCGCCGTGGTTGCGAAGGCTCTGAGTGTGGGAGGGTTGAGCAAAGCTCTGTTTACCCCCATGCCAGCCCCATCCCACCAGACACGGGATTCCCCACTGGGGCTGTGCTCCAGCCTGGCACGGGTGGCACAGCAGCTGGGCACGGCCCCAGACAAAGAGCTGTGAAGCAACACAGGTTAAGGGTCAGAACTGGGAGATACTGGTGGGAACATCATATCACGGGTTGTCCTTGCGGGCTGCTCACCCTGGGGCAAACTGGACTATGTGGACATGGACACGGGCTTGGGGATGTAAGCTGCTCCAAGGCGGCATCACACAGCTGGGTTTGCCTCCTGTCCCTTGAGATGCTCATTCCCTCACCCATGGCCTCCTGCCACTTTCCCCAGCGTCCCTCTGCCGTGTCCCCCAGCCCAGCAGGGTGGCCCCAGAGCAGTTGCAGTGAGGAACTGTCTGTGCCCCATCCCGGCAGTGCCAAGCCCAACCCTGGAGCGGGCAGGGTGGAGGCCGGGGCGCTGCTCGGGGCGCCCGCGCCCCCTGGGCTTTCCTGCCTGCGGCGAGCGAGGAGGGGGTCGCAGACTTCAGGGAAGTGTTTTGCAATCACCTTCTTCACAGCGTCACAGCAACTAACGGCCCTGGTTTTGAGGAACTAACGGGGAAAGCAACATGTTAACAAACACTCCGAGCACGGCCAGCCGCCGGCTGCCGGAGCCCCGCGCTCGGAGCGGGCGGTGAGCGGCTCCCGGGCCCGCCGGACACGGAGCACGGGCAGGGATGGAGGCGAGGTAGGGATGGAAGTGGGGTAGGGGTGGGTGCCACTCAGGTCCCACTGAGCAGCATCTGGTCCATGGCTGCTCTGCCAGTCCCCTGACTGGGACAGCCACGCGTGCCGAGTGCCCAGGGGTGGCCACTGTCCCACTCCCGCACTCGAGTGCTTCGCCTCCCTCTCGATGTTGGCTTGGGGGTGAGGAGCTGTGGGCACCCGGAGCTGGGCACAGTGCGGGCAGCCCCTCCTGGGCCACGAACGTGTCTGGAACCCATCCGGGGCAGAGGCAGAGGTAGCCACCGCTCCCAGGGCCATTCCCAGCGGCAGGCAGGGCACAGCCGGGAGGGGCGTGGGCAGGACCCCGCAGCCCCGGCCAGTCCCGCTCTGCTGCTGTCGGTCATCCGCTTCCCTCTCCCAGCTTATCGCCCTCCGCCGCCCTCACCCGCCCTCAAACCGCAAATCTCTGCCCGGCAGCGGCTGGAGATAATGGAGATAAAATCAGCCCGTGCCTGCGGCCGGGCACAGGGTGCTGTGCCAGGGATGGGGTGCGGGGGGACGGACCCGCGTTCCGGGCTCTCTGCGTTGCGCTTCCCACTCCAGCGGCTGTGGCGGCGCGGGCGGCGAGCCGGGGGCGGAGGTGTCAGAAGGGCTGCGGGAAGGGCTGACGCTGACAGCGAAAGGACATTCTGCTCCAGGAAGAGCCGGTGACAATGGAGCCCGGCTCCTTCAGCCCACCTCGTCCCCAGCCCTTGCCGACCCCCAGGACAAGCCGCTTTCTCCGTTCCAGGTGATGCCAAAGCTACGGAGGAGACCATGGCCAGGCGCGCTGCTGGGACACCCTTCCTGCGGCAGCTCTCCCTGCTCCTGCTGTTCCACCTGGGTGGTGAGTGCGGGGTCCACCCTGTCCCGTCCCACAGGCACAGCATCCCCAGCAGCCGGTGCCCTGGCCGGGGCCCCGGGGCTGGCAGAAACGGCAGGCACGGGCAGGATGGGGCCTGGCACGTGCCCGTGCCTTGCCCAACGCTCGGCTCTTCCTCTCCAGAGCGGGGGGCCCATCTAAGGGAAGAGGCTCGTCCCTATGTCCTGCCTGGGCGCTGAGGAGCTGAGATGGCTTTGGCACAGCTGTGCCCAGGATGTGACACGTTTTTCCTGCCCGCAGGGACACTGGGCTGCGCCTCGGTGACTGTGAGCCCCCCCATTGTGCCCCTGGGCTCGGCTGTCACGGCATCCTGCACCGTCCAGAGAGAGCTCTGCCACGGCTTGGAGCAGGGGAGGGTCCGGATCAGCTGGATGCTGGACAACAAGCCTGTGATTGGGAGCCAGCGCCAGGGCCCGGGGGGCACAGAGGTGTCCAACCTCACCCTGCCCCACTTCAACCACACCCAGGCCAGGCTGTTCTGCTGTGTGGAGTGGAATGGGACCAAGCAGCGCGTCGGCATGGCCGAGATCAGGGCGGGCTGTAAGTCTGCTGCCACTACGGGTCACCCTTCTTCCCAGCAGGGACGTGCACTTGCTCAGGCTCTTTCTCCCCCAGACCCTCCGGTGAAACCCCTCAACCTCAGCTGTGTCTTGAACCTCGATGACTACGGGCTGACATGCCAATGGCAGCAGGGAACCAACAGCCACCTCCCCACCAGCTTCGTGCTGAAATGCATGGGGTAAGTCCCGGGACTATTAACCCCTGCCAAACCCCACAGCAAGGACCCCGAGCCCACTGCCCTGTCTGCTGCAGGAGCAAAGCCCAGGCAGTGACAGGCTGCACCCCACGAGGAGGGCACAGCCACTGCACGGTGCCACGCCGGCTGCTGCAGCTGTACCGGCAGATGGAGATCTGGGTGTCTGCCACCAACGCCCTGGGCACGGCCGAGTCTGAGCACCTCCACATCGACCCCATGGACGTGGGTGAGTGACAGCGCACAGGTCAGGGGCCAGGGAAACTCGTCAGGGGTATTAAAGTGACATTAAGGCACGTGGGGCCCATTTTACGGGCAGGTTCCGTGATGAATGTCCTGGCGGGATGAATCGGTGCCAGCGCTGCAGAGCGAGCAGCACGCATGGCGGGTTATGAGCTGCCAGTTGACCTGCTGCACTCCACAGCTCCTGCAGCAATTGATTACCCATTTATTCAGCAGCTCTATTAATAATGGATCCTGTGCCTATAAACTATTTATAAAAGGAGCCTTCCCAGATGGAGAGATTTATCCGCCCTGATCTGGGGCTGGGGAAGGGCTGCCCAGGAAGCAGCTGAGCTCTCCCCTGGCTGTGCCCCACTCTCACCCCCAAGCAGACCCAAATGTGGGGTGTTCGAGGCACCAGGCCCCATGGAATCTGTTTTCTCTGCATAGGCATTAATGCAGAGCTGTGCCAGTGTTGCGTTACTCCATCCCAAGTAGGGGCACACACCAGCTCCTGTCCCTTGCCACCAGCCCTTCTCCTAAATGTTTTGGGGCAGTTTCCCCCATTTCTTGCCTCAGCACCCTGGCTGCAGCTCCTGGCACTAACAACAGGCACATGTGAGGTCGTGGCTCTGAGTACTGCCCACCACCCACCTCTCCAACTCTCCCCTGCCCTTCCTACAGCCAAGCTGGACCCCCCAACCCTGCAGAGCATCCAGTCCATCCCCTTCCAGACCGACTGCATTGCCCTGGCCTGGGATCTGGCGTGGGGCACAAAGCACATGGAGCTGCAGTGTGAGCTGCGCTACCGGGCACCCGAGGACCCTGCCTGGGCCCTGGTGAGTGCTGCTGGGGCAGGGGGACCGGGCGGGAGGCGGGACCCTCGCTCTGCTCCAAGCAGTGGGAGCAGGGGGTCCCCATGTGAGTGGGACAGCAAGGTGTCCCCTGAGCCCAAGCAAGGCCAGTCCCTGCGCGAGGCAGGAGCCAGCACAGCCCTGGTTTGGCTGCCCCCAGGTCAGCGGCATCATCGGCCAGGCGAGCACGGCGCAGCGCTGTGGTTTCCTGTTCGGCACACAGTACAGCTTCCAGATGCGCTGCCGGCGCAGCTCAGCCTCGGCACTGGGCTCCTGGAGCGAGTGGAGCCCGGGCAGGAACTACACCACCCACGAGAAAGGTGAGTGTGGGTCACCCGGGGGGTGCCCTCTGCCTGAGCAGGCGGCTCAGTGCTGGGGACACAGGCCACAGCGCTGGAGACACAGAGCAGAGCACTGGAGATACATGGGACAGCACTGGGGACACATGGGACAGTGCTGGGGACACATGGAACAGTGCTGGGGACACACAGCAGAGCACTGGGGATACATGGCACAGCGCTGAGGACACAGGGCACAGTGCTGGGGGCACAGGGCACAGTGCTGGGGACACATGGGACAGTGCTGGGGACACAGCAGAGCATTGGGGACACATGGTAGAGCACTGGGGACACAGGGCCCAGTCCTGGGGGCACAGCCACATGGGCCCCTCTCAGCTTCTCCCCCCACCCGCTCCTGTTACAGCCCCCACAGGGAAGCTGGACGCGTGGTGGGGGGCTCAGCCGGCTGGGGGGCAGCTGGAGGTGCAGCTGCGCTGGAAGGTGAGTGGGGGGACAGGAGGCATTGCCTGGGGGGCACGGCCTGGGGGGCACGGCCTGGGGGGCATTGCCTCAGGGGCATTGCCTGGGGAGCATTGCCTGGGGGGGCACTGCCTGAGGGGCATTGCCTGAGGTCCCTGCAGGGACTGCCACCCACCCGCCCTGCCCACACCCAGGCCCCACGGCAGCGGGAGGCCAACGGGCGAGTGCTGGGCTACCGTGTGACCCTGAGCCCGCGGAGGAGGGACAGGGACCCCCCCACCATCTGCAACACCACCCGCACCCAGTGCAACTTCTTGGTGCCCGCGGCCACCAGGAGGGTCTATCTGTCAGCCTACAACGCCGCCGGCGAGTCGGCACCGACCGAGGTGATCCTGCTGGAGAGGACAGGTGAGGGTAGTGCCCGAAACCTCCGCGTGTGCCCCGGGGCTCTGCTCGCCTCGGGCAGGTTGCACAGCCAGGGCAAGGAGAGGGCAGACTCCAAACCCGGGTGCACAGGGGGAGATGTGAGAGATGTGCTCTCCTCTCCTCTCCTGCCATCCTGGTTGTTTGTCCCACGCAGGTCAGCCCCTGGCCGGGCTCTGGGCTGTGCCCGGGGATGAGCGCAGCCTCTGGGTGCACTGGGAGGCACCGCTGGCCCCAGTGACCGCCTATGTCCTGGAGTGGCAGCGGGTGGCAGCAGAGCCTGGGCACTGCAGCGTGTGCTGGCACATGGAGCGTGATGGGGCAGCCACCACAGCCCTTATCCAGGGTAAGGGGGGGCCAGGGGGCCCTGACCCCCGGGTCAGCTGTGCCAGGGGGCTGGCACCCATCCTGACCAAACCAGGACACAACCCTGCCTCCAGCACACCCCCCACCCTCCCTCCTTCCTGTGTATCCACGCCAGGGTGGGTGAGCTGGTGCTGGGGGGTCTCAGCAGTGCCCCCTCTGCTCTCCATTGCAGATGGCATCGAGCCTTTCCAGTGCTACAACATCTCACTGTACCCCCTCTACAAGGGCACTGTGGGGGTGCCCGTTCACACCACAGCCTACTCCCAGCAGAAGGGTACGTGGGAAGGGAGCCCCACCACCAGGACTTTGCCCTTCCTAAAGGAGGAACCGCCTCTCCCCCCTGTACCCCAAATCCAGGGCCTGTACCAAAGAGCTCAGCCTGAGGGGATGGATTTGTGTCATCTCTGAGTGAGCTCTCAGCCCCACTACAGCATGGGCAGGTCCTGATGCCCACACCTTGGGAGTGGGACCCCCCCATCAGTTCCCGCCCGAGGCAGTGGCTCTGCTCAGCGCTTGGTTCCCCCTTGTCCTGCTCTTTCCAGCACCATCCCACGCCCCCAAGCTTCACCTGAAGAGGATCGGCAAGTCAGAGGCTGAGCTGTGCTGGGAGCCACTGCCAGTGGAGGTGCAGAACGGTTTCATCACCAGCTACACCATCTTCTGGGCCAGCAGCATCACCAGCATGGCCAGTGAGTCCTGCCTGCAGCACCACTGACCCGGCCCTCTGTCCCACCTCAGTGTGCTGGGTGGAGATACCAGGAGCCCGTGTCCTTCTCAGAGAGGGTCAGGGAGTTTTGTGGCTCCCTGCCAGCAGAGCCCTGAGGGCTGTGCAGGTGGGGGCACTCTGGACACCAACAGCCCCGTGTGTCCCCAGGTGCCACCGTGAATCCTTCCCTCAGCTCCTTTGCCATCCGGGGGCTGAAGCCATCGACCCTGTACAAGGTGCACATCATGGCATCCACGGCTGCTGGCAGCACCAACGGCACCAGCCTGACCCTGGTGACCACAGTGCTGGGTGAGGGCTGCGGCCACCCCGCCAGAGGGGACATGGGAGGGGACCTGGTCCTGCCCAGCCTCGTGGCACAGCACAGCTGGCGGTGCCCACTGCAGCTCCCTGTGACCCTGTCCCTCTTCCCAGATGACACCGAGATCCAGTTCCTCTTCCTGAGCCTGGGGCTGGTCTTTGTCGGGCTCATGGTGTTGCTCATCTGCTTCCAGAAGAACGAGCGGTGAGTGGCAGAGCCCTGCCCCGGGTGGGACAGGGTGGCCTTGGAGAGCTGGCCTCCCTCCGGGAGCCAGTCCGGCACTGAGGCCACCCATTCCAGCCCGCCTTGCTGAGCCCCCTCACCCCGTGGTCCCCAGGATGAAGGAGCAGCTCTGGCCCAGCGTCCCTGACCCCGCCAACAGCAGCCTGGGCAAGTGGGTGCCGGCAGCGCTGCCGCAGGTGAGAGCGTTCAGCTGCTCCCCTGGTGCCCACCCAGCTCATGGCCCCGGGGAGGGACAGCAGGGACAGGTGGCACCGCCCGTGACCTCTCCCGGTGCCCACCCAGCACATGGCCCCGGGAGGGACAGCAGGGACAGGTGGCACTGCCTGCGATCTCCCCCGGTGCCCACCCAGTACATGACCCCCGGGAGGGACAGCAGGGACAGCTGGCACTGCCCGTGACCTCCCGCTGCTCCCCAGGAGCCGCTCCAGAGCCTCGCCGCGAGGGAGCCCGGCCCGGCCGCCATCTCCACGGTCACCGTGCTGGAAGGGGAAGCGGGCAAGCAGCCGGGGAAGGAGCACCCCTGCCTGGCCGCCGCCCCACCGGCGCTACCGCGGCCCTACGTGCGGCAGGAGGGTCCCGGGGAGCCGGTGCAGTACGCGCGGGTGGGCGGCGCGGGGTACCGGGGGCAGCGGCTGCTCCCCGAGCCCGCTCCCCGCTTCTACGAGAACCTGCGGGGCCGCGGCGACGGCGGCGGCGGGGACTGGGCCTTCCTGGAGGAGCCCCCCGCCACCTTCCCGCTGCTGCAGGGGCTCCGCATCGGCGGCGCCGAGGAGCTGCACGAGTGCCGGGCGGACTAGCGCGGGATGGAGCCGGGCAGAGACACCGGGTCCGCCCGCGGGGCTCCAGCCGCACCCCGGGGCGCTGCCCGGCTCCAGCCCGCTCGGTGTCCGTGTCCCCTCCCGACCGTCTCCCTCCGAAATAAACGGGGTCGTGCTGAGAACAACACGGGCGTCTCTGCGGGAAGGGAACGGGGACGGAGACAGGATGGGAACCAGGACCGGGGCCGGAACCGGACCAGGAAGGGGACGGGACCGAGACGGGGATGGAAATGGATGGGGATGCGGATGCGGATGCGGATGGGGATGGGGACGGGACCGAGACGGGGACGGACGGGGATCGGGACCGGGACGAGGACCAGGACGAGGACGGGTAGGGGAAGAAACCGAAACGCGGACGGAGATGGACGAAACCGAAACGGGGACGGGACCTGGATGAGCACGGGAACTGGGACGAGGATGGGACAGTTAGGGGACCGGGAAGGGTCCGGGACCGGGGCAGGGGAGGGGACCAGGATCCCGGACGGCCATCGACGCGCTCGGCGTTCGCTCCCTCCGCCCTGTCTCGGTGCTCAGCAGGCGCGCCTGGGCGAGATGGCGGCGCCCATGGTGGCGTGTCGGTGAGCGCGGGCCATGCTGGCGCTGCTGGGCCGCGGCCTGGCCGGGCCCGCCCGCGCCGGGGCCGCCGTGCTGGGCAGGGCACAGCCCGGTGAGGGGCACGGGGGGCTCGGGAGCCCGCTGGGAGGGAGGGTAGAAAGGGAAGCAAACCCCGGTGGAGGAATTGGGAGCGGCCCGGGACGCGGTGGGACCTGAGGGTGCGGGGAAAGGGCGGTCTCGGGAGTGGCCGGGGGCCCTCAGGGGGTCACAGACCGGGCTCGTGGTCTGTCCCTGTGAAACGAGACGGGGCACCGGGTGACCTTGGGGGTACCCGGGGGGCGGGCAGGGTGCCGGGGGTCCCTCGGAACAGCGGGGGCGAGGAGGGGTGGCCGAGGCGGGCACAGGCGAGCGGCCTGAAGCGGGTCCTGATCCCAGCAGCAGGACCCTGAACGAGCAGCTGGAGGAGTTTGTTCTTGAAAGGTCAAAGAATGACGAAGTCTTGGCTGGTGATGAATATTCGCGTCTGTGTCAGGCAAAGGTTGTCTCCAGGTGTCACTGCCCCTGAGCTCTGACACTGCGGTGGCCCAGAGCAGCCCGTCCACGTCGCTAATGAGATTAATTCATCAGTTAATTCAGCAGTTTAAGCTCACTAAATGAACACATTTGCCCAGGGGAGCTCTCACACCGCTCAGTGTGTGCAGTCAGCCCTGCTGCTCCAGCCCTGGCGTTTGCCCACTCTCAGGCAGCAGAGCTTGGTTTGTGTTAGCACCGTGTGAGAGCCACCCTGAGCCACCCCAAACACCTCTGGGACAAAGATCTGCCTGGGCACTGATCTGAGTCTCAGTGCTCTGACCCCACACACCCAGCAGTGTTTGACTGTACAGAGAAGCACACAGTGCAGAGCATGGACTGGACTGTACAGAGTATTTGACTGGAGAAATGAACTCCTGTCTGAATCCTTTCTGTCTCTCCCACCCAGGCTGCAGTCCCGTGCTCCAGGCAGCCAGGGGCTATGCCAGACCTGTGACCAAGAAGAGGAAAGGTACGTCAGCATCCACAGGAGTAATGTTTTGCTGTTGGCATGCTCAGAGCTGTGCCCTCGTGGCACAGAAATCATTCCAGAAATAGTTCCTTACAAGCTCAGGAGTTACTCAGACAATTCCCCTCCTCCTGAGTGTGGGGAAATGTACAATTGTCAATAGCAGGAGATCTGTGAGAGTGGGCAGGCCCTGGCACAGGGTGCCCAGAGCAGCTGTGGCTGCCCCTGGATCCATGGAAGTGCCCAAGGCCAGGCTAGACAGGGCTTGGAGCACCCTGGGATAGTGCAGTGCCCCTACCGTGACAGGGGGTGGAATCAGATGGGCTTTAAGGTCCCTTCCAGCACAAACTCTTTTGATATTCTGTGATCTCTGAGCTCAGTGGATTGTTGTAAATACATGTACACCATATTGTAAATCCAGAGTGCTGAAGGGAAGAGACTGAACCTATTTTTGTCACTCTGTTCTGCCCTCTTGGCTGGATCTGCTCAGTTCTTGTTTGGAGTGCACAGCCAGTTTCCTTCAGAACATGTCAGAGCTCTGACTTTGTCCTGCTCTTCCTCCAATGTTCCTCTCTCTGTAGACATCCCCAGCCATCTGGATGACCTTCCTCCCACCATGCTGAAGAAGGATTATGCCAATCTCCCAATCATGAACAGGTATGGAGAGGGAGAGGGAGTGCCTGCTCTCTCCAGGGGTTTGTACCTTAAAAATAAGCTGTCACCTGCTCACTAATTAGTTATTAATGCTCTGTGGGCACAAAAATGGCAAAGTCAGTTTGAAATCAAATTTACAGACACAGACAGTGGTCAGGGCTTGATTGTTCACTCCATGTGAGATCGAGTGCTGGTTGCCAACATCCTCTGTGGGCTTTGTAGCCCATTAAAAAAAAGAAAAAGAAAATAATCTTGAAATACTAGAAACAGTCATCTTGCAAATATTCTGCGCCTGTCCTGAACTCAAGTGATGGAGAGTGTCATTAAACAACTCCACATGAATTCATCTGCTGCCAGATTTGGGTTCTGGGCTCAGCACTGTTGTGCTCTGATGCAAAGCTGCTCATGTGTGGTGCAGGGAGGGCCCCCAGTGGCCCAACTGTGACTTTCACTGCTCTCTGAAGGAACCAGCCTTAAAATTAAATATTTTTGCAGCACAACTACTTTATACTCCTGTAATCTAAGCCATGATTTTGCTTAGGAAAGTGAGCACCAGTTTATGGCTACCAGGTTTGGGAGGGGAGGAGAGTCCCTGTAAATTTGTAGAGTTAATTAAAGCTGAGAAAAGGGAGTATGATCTGAAAACCTGAGTTAATTTCTGTTGTTAAATAGAATGGTTTCTGGTTTATAAGCTAATTTGCCATCCCTTGCAGCATGGATGATGTGGTGAAACGCCTGCTGTCCCTGGAAATGGCAAGTCAGGTCAGTGTCATTCTGCTTGCTTGAAAATAAAACAGATTTAATGAACACCTTCATGTGAGACTTGTCTATGTTGGTAAATATCTTTCCCTTACTGTATTTGTAAGTGACTGTAAACGCGGGGTGATGAAATACAGTGATAAATCTGGTTTGCTCTTAAAATTTATCACACTAAAGTGGTAACAATTGCATATTAAATCGAGAGAAGAAAGTATTCAAGGGTGACAGGGCAATGAGCTGTTCTGCTGCTGCTCATGGCTGACCCCCTGTGTTCTAGAAACCATTGCACTGGACAGCAGATGTCCTTCAAGTTATTTTTACTTTCCATATGCCCAGAAAACAAACAGGTAGGAAAGTGGCACAAAGATCTCCATGCCATTCCTCTGTGCTTGCCACTTCAGCTTAAAAGGATGAGTAAAGGTCTGAATTGCAAAGCCTTTATCTGGGTGTTTGGGAAGAGAGCTGAGTGTTCTGGGACAGTGACAACCTCTTTTCTGTGCCCCACAGAGGGAGAAGTTGAAGGTAAAGACACAGCAGCTGGTGGAGAAGGTCAGGAGGTCTCCCCATGACAATGGCTCCTTTGAGGTGCAAGGCAAGTTAAAAAGGGGAAGGGTATTGTTGGCAGATGAAACATCTCTGCTTCTGTTCAGCTGTTCCCACCCCAGCACTTCCAGTTTGCTGTAGAATTCAGGAGAATCTCCTCCAGGAGAGCTGCTGAGGGGCAGGTAGCCTGCAGGATGCCCTGCAGGGCTGCTCCAGCTCTGCAAGTGTTGCAGAGGCTGCTGGGGTGCTTCCAAACTCCTGCTCCACATCCACCCTCCAAAGGCAGTGTGTGCTTTATTCTGCTTGGAGTGCTTCTGTGATTTGAAACACTGAGCTGCAGCTATTACCAAAATGAACCAAATTCAGCTACAGAACCCAAATTTTTCTGTGCATCAGAGAGCTGTGGCTGAGGCACAGTGGGGACAGTGCAGGGACAAAGGTCTTGTTGCACTGACCAACACTGAGAGCTCCTTTATCATCAGCAGAGCCCTTCAGTGCCTCAGGATGCCACCAGCCCCTCCCTCCAGAGCCTGAAATCCCAAAGACCTGGCTGCTGCCCTTTGGGAAAAAAAAACCAAAAACCTTTATTGCTGTCTGCTCCCCCAGAGCTTAAATCCCATGAGGTGAAATAAATGTCAAATCACTGGGAACTGAATGAGTGCAAGAGGAATAAATTCACAGATAAATTTATATGATGTGTTGCTAAAACCTTACCTTCTAATTAAACAGTCTCATAACAGTGACAGCCCTGCAGGTTGTGTGTTCTTTGTTGTGCTGTGGGCTGTGAGCAGGGACTGATTTGGGCAGTTTGCTGTGGGCAGGTGCTGCTGTGGGCAGTGTTTGCTGTGGGCAGTGTTTGCTGTGGACACTGCTTGTGGGCAGTGCTTTTTGTGGGCAGTGTTTTGTTGTGGGCAGTGGTTTTTTTGCTGCTGTGGGCATTGTTTGCTGTGGACAGTGCTTTTTGTGGGCAGTGTTTTGCTGTGGGCAGTTTGTTGCGCTGCTGTGAGCAGTGTTTTGCTGTGGGCACTGTTTTATTTTGGGCACTGTTTTGCCATGGGTAGCCCCTGCTGTGCTGCTGTGGGTCCCTGCAGGGGCAGAGGCAAGGCAGATGATCCTGGATCACCTGGCAAAGCTGCTGCTCTCACACAGCTTCTCTCTCTGTCCTTTGCAGTTGCTATTTTGACTGCCAAGATTCGCACGCTCGAGGAGCACCTCCAGAGGCACCCCAAGGTAACTCAGAGATCTCAGCCCCCAGCTGCTCAGGTGGTTTGCTCAGTTTATTACAAAAGGAGTTTAATCCTGGGGATTATGGCTTTCCTAAGGAGGTTTATGAAATAGTTACAGCTGCTCCCTGGTGCCAGTGTGGGGAGCTGCTGGCTCAGGCACAGTTGGGTTCTCGCCCACTGTGCTCTGTGTTCTGGTTTGTTACTGTAGTGGAGGAAACAGCTGAGCAGATTCCTTTGGGCAGACCTGAGCTCCATTTCTCCTCACTACAGATGTGGCTTCACCCCTTAGTTTTGACTAATTAATGATTGCAGCTGCAGTAATAAACAAAGAGCAAAATCTGTGCTTGTTCTGCTCGTGGAAATGTTTGGTGGACAACACTGTGTGAATGTCCCACTCTCCTGCCTGGGTTCAGGCCCAGATTTGAGACAACTTGCCTGAATTTTTGTTCATAAAACAGAAATCAAAGATTCTTTATGCAGGGCAAAAGGTGGGAAATAGATTGATAACTGCATTTGAAAGAAGTGCATAATTGTTACTCATGAAAACCTGAAAGGTACGAGAGAACAGAATTGAGCTTTTTACTACAAGCCACCAGAAGCTGTACCAAGTGTTGAAGTTGGACCTTTTGGAATTCCTTGGCTGAATTTTTTACATAAATCACTTGTATAGGGCAGGGAGATGTCTCCTGTGAGGGATTGCCCTGACTGGTGTGGCTCAGGCTATGCTTGTGCCCTTCCAAAGAACAGCCAGACAGTCAGAGCCAAGTCACAGATTATTTTCATATTTAATTTCTGGCAAAACAAAGGTAAATGCTGCTATTATTCTGAAGCAGCACACTTCAAGAGAAGCAGGTTTTAGCCAGAAGACCTTCCCTGCAGCTTTGGCACAGCCTGAAACTGTGCACAAGCTGAAAACGGACTTCAGAGAAGGTAAAGGTGCAACCATGGAAGGGAGAAAGCAATTCCAGTGCAAAGTAAATTACATCTCCTTGGATCAGCTTGTGCTGACCTGATGTACTAGCAGCATCTGCCAACAGAAATTGTTCTAAGACTCTGTCCTTAACTTTATCATTGCCCTTCATCCAAAATCTGCTCTGTTCTCAGTAATTTGCTGGACAGGCAGGACGATCTACTGTAGCATTCACATTTTCTGGAAAAATCCCTTTCCCTGGGATTTTTCTCCTGGGAAACTGAGAAGCCTCAGAGAAAAAGGAAAACAGTAATTATCTCATTTGCTTCTCTTGTGTTTTGCTCCTTTGGAATGTGTTTGGAGATTGTTTACCAACAGGTGATTGTTTCACTGGTTTCTGCTGTGGGTTGTTTTCACTCTTTGGCCAATTAGGGTCTGTGTCAGGGCTCTGGAGAGAGTCAGGAGTTTTCATTGTTATCTTTTTAGCCTTCTGTAAGTATCCTTTCTGTATTCTTTAGTATCGTATTCTTTAGTATAGTATCATAAAATAATAAATTAGCCTTCTGAGAACATGGAGTCAGATTCATCATTGGGGTATTTTCGGTGTCCGTCGTCAAAGAGAGGAAAGAGGAATCTGACTCCACATTTTTAGAAGGCTAATTTATTACTTTATAATATGATATTATACTAAAACTATACTTAAGAATAGAGAAAGGATACAGACAGAAGGCTTAACAAGAGTGATAATGAAAACTTGTGACTTCTTCCAGAGTCCCAACACACCTGGATGGTGATTGGCTATTAAGTAAAAACAATTCATATGAAACTAATCAAACATGCACCTGTTGGTAAACAATCTCCAGACCACATTCCAGAGCAGCAAAACAGGGAGGAAGCAAATGAGATAATATTGTTTTTCTTTTTTTCTGAAGCTTCTCAGCTTCCCAGGAGAAAAAATCTTGGCGAAGGGATTTTTCAGCAAATATGACAGTAACACATCATTCCTTCCTCCATCTGGAGGGATGCAAATACAATAATCTGCCTGCAGTGGAGTGAACCTCGGGTGCTTTGCAGGACAAAAGGAACCGCAGGTTCATGCTGATGGGTCTGGACAGGAGGAGGAAGATGCTGGGCTACCTGCGCCGGGTCAACTACAGCACCTTTGAGAACACCTGCAAGGAGCTGGGCATCCAGTACAGCCCCCTCCAGCCCTACACCCGCCGCCTCACCAAGCGCTGGATGGTCAAGAAGGCTTTGTGCATCAAGGTATGGAGCAGGGAAAAACCCCTCTGTGAAAGTGTGGGAAATGGGTTTTGTGGCATTCTCATTTTTCTGGAGAAATCCCTTTGGTCAAGAAGGCTTTGTGCATCAAGGTATGGAGAAGGTTGCACAGGGAAAAACCCCTCTGTGAAAGTGTGGTCTCAGAAGTCTTCTCCAACCTGAAAGACTCAGTGATTGACTGGGTGGCTGTAACAGAATAATCTCAGATGGTTTCCTGGAGCAAGGAAGGCACAGAAGGAGGATTTGATCTGGCTCCTGCTGGAACCACTTTGCCTGCAGCAGACAGCCTGGGCAGCAGCTCTGCAGGCAGCTTTATCTCTCTCCCTTCTGCTTCCACAGGTGTTCCAGGAGAAGCAGAAGCTGCAAGCAGCTGAGAGACTGAAGAAGAGGAGAGAGTGGCAGGCAAGAGCAAGAGCTGCACGAGAACAGCAGGAGAAGCAGGTGCAGGAGAAACAGGCACAGGAGGGGACACCTGTGTAGTGGCACAGTGAGGCTGGCACAGCCAGGCTGACAATAAACTCCCGCCCAAAGACCTGAAGCCTCTTTGCTCATGTGGTGTGTTCTGCGCCATTCTGAGCACCTGGGAAGGGCAGCTGGTGGTTTGAGTGGTTTAGAAGTTTAATTTCAGGCCGAGTGCTGGGCAGGTCGGTCTGTGAGAGGACCTGGGGGCTCCATCATTACCCTGCAGGTCTGTCAGTGGGAACAGCTCAAGGGCTGCCTGTGCCTCGTCAGCACAGCCAGTCCAGAGGTTTGCACTGCCACATCTTCTTAGATACTTACAAACTGAAACTTAAGATATTTAAATTGGACATTATGAATAAATCCTTCCCTGTGAGGGTGGGGAGACCCTGGCACAGGTTGCACAGAGAAGCTGTGGCTGCCCCTGGATCCCTAGAACTGTCCAAGGCCAGGTTGGACGGGGCTCGGAGCAATCTGGGATAGTGGAAGGTGTCCCTGCCCATGGCAGGGGCTGGCACTGGATGGGCTTTAAGGTCCTTTCCAACCTAAACCATTCTCCAATGCACTGGGGCTGTGCTTGTGCGCTGGGATGATCCACACAGGGACTGGGATGATGGCAGAGGGACAGAGACAATGCACACACAGACCGGGAATGATGCACACATGGGTTGTGACAATGCACACACACACTGGGACGATGCACACATGGATCAGGATCATGTGCACAACTCACACCAGGAAGATGCACGCTCAGACTGGGACGATGCACACATAGATTGGGATGATGCGCACACTCAGACCGGAACGATGCTCACGCACACCGGGACGATGCACACATGGATCACGATGATGCACACTGAGACCGGGATGAAGCGCACGCCCAGACCGGAACGATGCTCGCTCACACCGGGGCGATGCGCAGGCGCGCCCCGGCCGGCCAAGACGGCGCTCCCCGATTGGCCCCGCGGCTGCCCGGCAACGGCGGCGGCTGTGCGGGAAGCAGGGCCGGGCCGTGCCGGGGCTGTGTCGGGGCCATGTCGGTGCGGACGCTGCCGCTGCTGTTCCTGAACCTGGGTGGGGAGATGCTCTACATCCTGGACCAGCGGCTGCGCGCCCAGAGCATCCCCGGAGAGAAGGCGCGCAAAGGTGAGCGGTGCGCGGCTCCCTCCGCTCCCGGTGTGGCGGTGCCGCTGCCGGTGTCCCCGGGCACAGCTCTGCCCCCGCTCCCGCCTCCCCCAGAGCGACTCGGGCTGCTCCGCCCGGCGGTGCCGCTTCCCGGGACGCCACAGAATCACAAAACGAACTCGGTTGGAAAATACCTTTAATATCACCCAGCCCAACCCATGCCCTAACACCTCCCCATCAGCTAAACCCTGACACTGAGTGCCATCTCCATCTGTTTTTAAACTCCTCCAGGGATGGTGACTCCACCCCTCCCTGGGCAGATAATTCCATTTCCCAACCACTTTTTCAGCGAATAATTTCTTTCTAACATCTAACTTAAACTTCCCTTGGCGCAGCTTAAGTCTGTGTCCTGTCCTGTCAGCTGTGACACAGGGACACGCTGTGCTGTCACCAGAGGATGCTGCGAGCTCACGGCGTCAGTTTCCCTGCCCCGATTTCAGTAATTACCGCAGTAATTATCACAGAAATCAGCCGCTCAGTGTTTTGTGCTCTCCGCTGGGCAGCGCAGCCCGTTGGGTTGAGCTCGGTGAAGTTCCTCAAGTTCCTTCCCAGCCCGAGGGTGTCGCCGAGGTTTGTTTGGGAGGTTCTCACCCAAAAGGAGAAAGTGGAGTCCTTGTTGGTGTTTCTGTGCTCGATTCGGGGGTTAAAGCTTCAGAAATGCACTTTTGGACTCAAAATAACCCAGGATTTGGTTATGTGAGCCCAGCTCCTGGACTGTTTGGGGCAGAGCAGGGTGCTTTGCAATGGGAAGGAGTTTCCAGGAATAAATTTATAAATCTCGTGCAGAGACAGCACGTGCAATTGTGTGAAATTCAAATACCAGTACAGCTCCTGAAATCCTGGCTTTTACACAATCTCATTTGGCCAAAATCCTTATACAAACAGAGCCTCGTGTCTTCACATGGGCCATGAAACTCCAGCTCCCAGCCAAGCATCTCTGCATTTACCACTTCATTTTAAACCTTTGCTTTACAACTCCTTGCACCTCTCTGTCAGGGCATGGGGAATGTACTTCGGGAAGATCTGTGATGTTTTAATAAAAAAATCAACTTGGTATGAGCTTGGTGTTGTTATCCCTTCTGCCTGGCCTTTATGAAATGCTAAACAACAAAGGGTTCACTGTGTAATTGCTGTGTTGTTTGTGAGGGGGAAATTTGTAATTATTCATGTGTGTCCTGATGAGGGGATGATGTGACACAAGTTTACTGCTGTTCATTCAGGGACAAGTTTAGGATTTTAGCTAAGTTAAATCTTGGCGGGGTATCTCAGCAGGAGAATTGGGCTGTTTTAGTTTATCCACGCATGGATTTTTTTTCCTTCCAAAAAATTGTGTGTTAATTTCACTGAGACGTGGTTCGTCCACACTGAGGTGTTTGTTGATGCTTAAAGCTGTTCACTCAAATGTTGGTTACTTCTAAGTGCAAAATGCAGCTGAAAACTACCCAAGCTCATGCAAAGGGTAAAATTTGATGTGCACTGAAGCAGCAGGATTTTATCCAAGGGGAGGGTGAGGTTCTCATTCAGCGCTGAATGCTGATGAGAAGAGACAAAATCCATTAGTTAGCTTCTTTTTTTTTTTTTTTTATGTTTATTTCTTTCTTATTTTCTTTTCTTCTCCTTGCAACTCTTGTTCTTACATCTTGAACTGCTGTTTTGTTTTGTATGCTTCGTGTAGATGAATGGACAGATGTGGACAGGAAACGAGGTACAGTAACTGCTGTGTGCATGCACCAGTCCAACCCCACGTGCACACCTGGGGCTCATCGTGCCTGAACACCTGAGGCTGTCCTGCAGCCTTCAGTCAGTGTCACAAATGAACAATAATGCTCACCTGCTCCTTAAATTACTGTCAATCAGTGAAAAAAAACACCAGACCATATCTTAAAATCATATGGCCTCAAAAATCAGCTGGTAATTGAACCAAGAATATAAATGGATCAAAGCTTTTTATCCTGGTGGTCTTGCCTGCAAAAATGGTATTTGTGTTTCTTTACCACTGTTTTCATGCAAGCATGTGATTGTGTGAGCATTGTGCAGGTCGTTTTTCTGCTTAAATGCAGGAATATTGGGTATAATCCATTTTTTTAAGGTTTTATCTCATGCATTGCTCAGGGTTTGGACAGGTGAACTCCAGGGATGATTGAAGGCATTCCCATCCCAGCTGCTTTACCCACCTGTGCTGGTGGTCACACCTGGCAGAGCCATCCCAAAGGAGCAGGAGCCCTCAGCTCATCCTGACTGGAGGATCCTGAGGGTGGGATTGAGCCCTCGGGTGTTTCCCTCTGGAATCTGCCCTGGAACAGGAGCCTGCAGCAGGGGCTGTGCTAAGGAATGAGGAAATGAATCTCTTGAACCTCAGGGTTTTGTTCAGTGAGCATGAGCAGAACTTACAGGGTCCTTCTGAGCAGCCCTTTTTAAAGAGGGATCAAGGTTGTGATGATCAAGGTTGTGATTGGAGTTTTGCAAAATAAGCATCATTTTGGTAGGTTTTAATATCTACTGAAGGTAAATGCTGATGTCCTGCAGTCTGCCCCAGCTCTTTTCTTACCATTACATCCTGTTTCCAAGCACACCCTTTAACTCAGAAGTCCAGGGGCAGATTCCATCCCATCCCAAACGAGGAGGAGCTGCCCAGAGCTGTGAGGCAGGGAGACAGGGCTGGCTCAGGGGCAGGTCCCAGGCTGACCCTTCCCTTCTCCTGTGAGAGAGAACACTGTGCTCAGTGCTCCAGGGGATCTCAGGGGGGTTCTGGTGTCACTCCCTGGGGCTGTCACTGATGGAGCAGTGACAAGGTCCCTGAGGAGCCTGTGGCACTCAGGGTGACTGCCCAGAACCCAGAATGTTCCTTCTGCTGTCCCAGACATCCTCCAGTGAGGCGGAGTAGAAATTTTCCAGGGTAGACATCCATTTTGATTTAGGTGAAATGTACATTTTTGAGTTGAGTCTGTAGTTAGAAAACATAGCTATTTAGCCTGACTGCAAAGCCTAGGCTCAGAGAAACTGCTTCAGTGAAGGACAGAGATAAGGGGGGGGATGGACACAGAGGGTGATATAGAGAGACTGCTGTGAGAGCAGGTCAACCTGACCTAAGAATTCTTTCTGATAAAGAAGAACTAGCAGCAAATGTCACGCAAAATTCGTAAAAATGAATATGTATGAACCTCTTGTGAAATTATATGCATATGTATTTGAGAAAGAGATAAAAAGAGACCTGAAGTTCCCAGAAGTACACATGTCATTTTAGGGGAATGATTCCCACATGCATCCAGCGCTGCAATAAACACGCCAGCTTTACAACTTTCCCAAAAGTTGTAGAGTTTTGATTATCTCCGCAAAACACCAGGAAGCACCAGCATCACCCAGGCCTGGCTCCAGCCTCACGTCATGCATCCCAACCATGCCAGTGACACCAGTCTGTCACCAGAGACTTGGTGTGAGGAGGCCAAAGCCACCATCACCATCACCCCGAGCTTCAGTCCTGTCCATCACACTGCCTACACTGGTTTCCCTCCTCTCATCCCTGTTATGACCTCCCCTCTCTGCTCAGTTGCTTTCTCTGTGTTGCTTGTGCCATGTCCCTGGGCCAGTGCTCCTGTGTCACCTGCCATGGCCACTCCAGGGCCCCCCTGAGACCTTTGCTGTGTCATTATCAAACATGTGAGAGATTTATTATCAATTTGCCCTTTACCATGATTGATTTTTTTTTATGTCGTTCTCAGTTCTTTTTATAGCCCACACAAGAGGTTTTAATTTTAGAAGATAATTTATGTCTGTGGTTCACACAGACCTTTGATTCTGTTGAAAAATCAGTGTACTGGGAGGTGTCTGTCTCCTGCTGGTTTGGGTTGTTTGTGGCTCTCCAAAGACAGGAGAAATCTTTCTCTGGGCAGCACACACAAGCAGCTTAAAAATATTTTCCTTAATAGCAGTATAAAGCAGAAGTTTTATTTTTGTCATAATTGATTCCCTGCAAAATTAACTAAATACTAATATCTACTAGTACTAATATATTTTATTTTCTCCATGAAAAGTAGGAGATTTCTGCCTGAGATTGCAAAGTAGGGATTGTTTATGGCCAGTTTATTTGAAAGGAAGGAAGGAGGGACTTTTTTCCCATTTGTAATTAGGTGTATTCTTAATCCAGACTGCTCAGGAGCTGAGATCCATCCGTCTGTGGTTTTGAGGTGTTTAAACCAGAACTAAGAAGCCCTGTCAGGTTCAGCAGAGGGGCTGCTGAGCTTTGTATGAGGAACCAGCAGGGAGGGAGGTTTAGGGAGAGAATAATTTCAGGAGGCCTCTGCCCTTGGGAACACAGCTCTCCCTGCCCAGGCTCCCAGCAGTCCCCAGCGGGTTTATCCTCTGGGAAGAGATGAAGTGACAGGGAAATTAGGAAATTACCCTTGTTTTGTCTGTTGGGGTAGGACAGGTGTGAAAACCACGTGTCTGACCCCCCCAGGGAATCATTAAGTCAATAACTCAAACGATTGGTCACAACCACTCTCTGTATGTTCACTTTTTCTTCTTTTCTTTCTTTTTTTTTAATATTTCTTCTGAGATTTTTCTAATCCACAAGAATTGTCTGGCATTATGGGCTTTGTAACAGTCATCTGCTTAGGAAAATCCACACTTGTGCAGTAATCTGTGACCTGATGTATTCATTTACCTTTTTTTTGATAGAGGAATAAATGTTTATTGATGATAACTCTTTAGAGTGTATCAGGGAGATAGTAAAAGTGGCAGATCCAGCACAAAAGCTCAGGTGCTGCATCTGCTGGAAGCACTGCACAATGTTTTCCATCTTGTTTGCATTAGAAGCTCAATAACCAGAGCACAGCCCTCACACTCAGCACTCCTGAGCTCTAAGAACTCCTCAGTAATAAAACAGTTCTATGGCTAAATTTACACATTAAAAATTAACCACGGGTGAGGAAGTTTGGACTTCTGCATTTGAAACTCTAGGGCCTGCAGATGTTTCAGCTGTGAGAGCCCTGAGTGGGTTGATATAGATCCCAGGGATATAAATGCTTTATTAAATACCTACCAGTGCTAATCTGATTGGAATAAAGATTACAGAGAGCCCTGCAGGAGCTTCTGTTGAGAAGTTAAAAAATAGACTGATGGTATCAGAGGGTGTGGAGGAACAGGCACAGCAAAGATCTACCACAGTGCAAAACTCTCCTTAGGAAGCAGAACTGCAGCTTTTAATATTATTTTTATTATTTTTAATTATCTACAGCAGATAATAACACATCAGAGCAGCCTACAAACAACATCATTTAAAAACGAAAAGTGCCAACCATAGCTCTAAAAGCAGGGCAGCAAAGGCAGCCTTATTCCCACTGGCAAACAGGGCCTGCTGCCTTCAGCTCAGGTGGCATTTGTGCCTTGAGGGACATCAGGTGGCTGAGGCCAGGTGGGGCTGAGGCAGAGATGGAGGCAGAGATGCTGCTCAGGTGAGGGAGAGCTGGATGCAGAGGGGCTGCTCAGGTGAGGCAGAGCTGGATACAGAGGTGCTGCTCAGGTGAGGCAGAGATGGAGGCAGAGGGGCTGCTCAGGTGAGGCTGAGGCAGAGCTGGATGCAGAGATGCTGCTCAGGTGAGGCAGAGATGGAGGCAGAGGTGCTGCTCAGGTGAGGCAGAGCTGGATACAGAGATGCTGCTCAGGTGAGGCAGAGCTGGATGCAGAGGTGCTGCTCAGGTGAGGCAGAGCTGGATGCAGAGGTGCTGCTCCCCCTCTCCCGTTGTGCTCTGACCCCGGTGTGCCCCTGGCATGGAGCAGGAACAGGCTGTTCTGGAGCAAACCACAGAGCCTAACTTTGTCTTTGCAGTGATGAACGACATCATCAGCACCATGTTCAACAGGAAATTCATGGAGGAGCTGTTCAAGCCTCAGGATCTGTACTCCAAGAAAGCTCTGCGCACCGTGTATGACCGCCTGGCCCATGCCTCCATCATGAGACTCAACCAGGCCAGCATGGACAAGGTAACACTCCTGCTGCCCTCCCCAGCTGCCCTTCACCAGGTTCTGTTGCAATATTTAACCCGTGGCTTTACCATTTTGGAACAGCTTTTCTTGTGAAAAAGGTTCTCTGTCACATTCATATTTTCTGAAAAATCCCTTTGCCCAGGGTTTTTCTCCTGGGAGGCTGAGAAACCTCAGAGAAAAAGGAAAACAAATTCTTATCTCACTTGCTTCTCCTGTGTTGTGCTCACATGTGGAATGTGTTTGGAGATTGTTTACCCACAGGTGATTGTTTCATTGGATTCATGTGAATTGTTTTGACTTAATGACCAATCAGTGCCAAGCTGTGTCAGGGCTCTGGAAAGAGTCACGAGTTTTCATTATTTATCTTTTTAGCCATCTGTAAGTATCCTTTCTGTATTCTTTAGTATAGTTTAGTTTAGTATTCTTTAGTATAGTATTCTTTACTATAATATAGTATCATAAAATAATAAATTAGCCTTCAATAAAAAATAAATTAGCCTTCTGAGAACATGGAGTCAGAGTCATCATTCCTTCTTTCATCGGGGCACCCCACAAATACAATATGGGTCAGTGAAGGTGCAGGCACAAGGATGGGGAGTGGGAATATCCCCAATCCCTCAGCTTTTGGGGATCAGGGTCCTGAGGGCCCTTGGCCAGCACAGCTTGAGATTCCCTGCCAGCCCTACACGCAGGATGGCTCCTGCAGATTGCTGGGATTTGCATAACTGAGCACTGGAGAGAACAGACTGTCCTGGAAGCTCTTTCAGAGGACGACCATGGGCTGAAGGGGTCTTGGCTGGATGACCATATCCAGACCCTTCACAACAGGGGGGGAGCACATTTCAGTCTATGAGAAAGGTCACCTTGAAGCTGGTGGCTGGTGACAGGAAGATTCCTGTGGGTTTGGCTGGGATGCTGACTGTGTGAGCATGTTTTCTGGAGAAAACACATGCGAGAGCACTTTAAAATCCCCACTGATGAGAAAGTGACTTCAAGTCCCCCCAGGAAATGTTTGCTTCCCTTGGTTTTTTTGCTAAAATTACTAGGGCGGAATTTACCTCCGAGGAAGGAAGTGACAGTCTGAAAAGAAGTGAGATGTCAAAAAACAAGGGAAAAGAAAAGGATCTGGATTGCAAGCCTAGATATTGTGACTCCAGAGTGTGATTTCACCCCAGGTTTCCTGCTCTGGAAGTAGCTTTTAGAGAGTCTGGGGGCTGTCCCTGTGGCCATTCACCATCCTGTCCCGCAGTTTAGTCAGTGCATCCAGGAGACTGCAGTGAAGCTCTCTCCGTCCTGCACACCCTGGTTCAAAGAGCTGAAGCAGGGAATGGCACCTCAGTGTGGGAAGCACCAGTTAGTGATGGGGAGCCAGTCTGGAGCAAATAATGAGATCCCAGTTCATGTTCTACAGCTGGATCACTCTGGCCATAGCTGAGGAGCCCACACCTGCTGTCAGAAGGAGCTCCAGCTTCCCAGCCCCGGCAGCCTGGGGCAGGATCCATCTGGGTTTGTGGGGAAATGAATAAATGATCATCCTGGTGGATAAGCCACAGGCAGTGGCCAGGATGAGAGCAGGAGCTCTGTCAGAGCTGACAGGCACAGCTGTGCCCTGTGGAGCACAGAGGCTGCTCAGGACAGCCTGGGAACAGACCTGGAGTGACAGCAAGGGACCAAAACCGAGGGAGAATGGAGAATCTGAGGTAGAACAGGAAAACCTCATAAGCAGGACTCACTCTCTGATAGGTTTCTACAATCATTTTTTTTTCCAAGAGGGCAAAATAATGGATGGTTTGATGTCTGGTCACTCCAAGGGACCCAGGCTGGAGCAGTAGGTGACAGTCTCATCTGTACAGTTGTGCTGGCTCATGTGGTGTCACTCATGGATTACTAATCCATGCATTTTTTACTACTCCAATATCAAAACCTGCCCAGATGATCAGTGCTGTGCTGATCATGGAACCTTGAATCCCTGGGGAGCAAGATCCTGACTGGCACGATTGTGTGTGCACTGCTCAGCCAGAGCTGCTCAGCCAGCACAGGCTGTAGGTGCTCAAACCTTCTGTGTTTTCTCAAGATGTGCAATGAAAGTCAGTGTCAAGGAGTGGAAATTTTAGCACAAGTCTTGTGAGAACCTTGTTGCCATCCATGGGGGTGGCAGCAGGGCCGAGAGATTCCAGGGACTCCGTCCAGCCAAATGTCTGCAGAGCTGACTGGTGTAGTGACCAAAATGTTACAAAAAGCCCATAATAGCAATAAAATATGAATATTACTGATTCTGCCATAAACAGAATGCTGGGCCTTCCTCCCTGTTTTTTTTCCAGTCTATTATTTGTTCTGTGCATTGTTCTTCTGCTGCTGTGAAGGGAAGCAGACTCCCCTCCTCCAGGAGATGGCTTTGCCTAGCTCGTACTTTCAGTGGAAAAGAAATGAAAGTGGCACCTCTAGGCATACATTTCTTGCTACAGGTAGAAAAGTGAGGAAAATATGAGGTTTTTACACCTCCTAGTCTCCAGCAGATGTGGGTGACCTGCAGGTCGTGGTGCACTGCTCTGAACCTGCCTGATGTTACACACCAGAGTGGCCAGGAATGCAGAGAGCAGTCAGGCTGTGGTTTGGGTTTGTACAACTTCCCAAATTCTGAAAATACACCAGTATTTCCCTGAGTAAAAATGCACTGTCTTTTATTGCTAAGCTGAAATCCATGGCTTCAGGTCCTGACAAAACCCCAACACACACGCAAACCCAGCCAGAAGGACTTAGAGAGACTTGTCTCCCCTAGTCCCCCCTCTCCTCCATCTTCCCCACTCTGCACCAGCGGTGATGAGCTGAGCAGATGGCACAATAAACTATAATAAACTGCATAATAAGTGAGCAGCACCAAACACAACCAGCACGGGAAAATAACTGGCAGGAGACAACGAGCCCCTTCTATTGCTTCCCATAATAATCCCTCCCAGGCTTTCCAAGTTCTCTGAGCACTTCCCTTCATTTTGCATCAAGCAGGCTGCAGGAGAAGGCTCTTGCCTTGTGCTTGCTTTCTCATCCCTTCAGGGATTTATTTAATCTGTGTGGTGGTGTTGTGCTGGGCTGATAGGAGCAACACTTCCACCAGCTGGTTTTTAGCATCTCTGTGAGAGCCTTTTCCTCTGCCTCATATTGGCCCTGAAACCCAAAAGCACTCAGGAATGAGGAGGAGCTGGGGTGAGCAGCAAGAATTCCAGTGGAGGAAGAAAGGAGGGAGTCCAAATGAATGGAAAATCACTGACATCTGGCTTAAAGTCCAAGAATTGCAGACGCTGCTGGGGAAGGGACAGAGGATGCAGTCCCTCCTGGCTGGGAGAGCCAGCTTGAATGAAGGGAGAAGGGGGAAGAGGGAAGAAGGCTGGGGCTGTGCAGCTGCAGGGAGAGACACAGAATTGTCCAGCACCAACCTGGGCCTGGCGCTGCATTCAGCACAGCCCCTTCTCTTCCTGTAATATTTGCTTGTTCTCACCCACAGCCACTTTTTGGTACTTCCAATTTTTCAATGAAAACACCATTTTCTGTAGAAATCCAGCAGTGTCCTTGGAGGATGGATATGCCGTAGCTTTTAGTGCGGCTGTGGATTGCAGCCCAAGGGAAAGCTGCACCCAGGGTGGTGCCACTCTTCATTACAGCCACCCCACACCCACGGGCTCCTGGGCAGCCACTCTGCTGTCCTGCTGGCCCCCTGCTCACCTGCTTGAGGATCTGAGCTGCCATCAGGTGGCTGCAGTCGAAGATGATGCGGAATTCCCGGCCCCGCTTCATCTCCTTGAGCAGCGGCCGGGCGTCGTCGGTGTCCAGCGGGAGCTGGCGGATCTTCAGGCGGATGTTGTAGCGGGACGGGGCCATGATGAGCTCCTGCAGCCGTATCAGGCCTTCAGGTGTCACACAGAGACAAACCCACAGCGTTACAGGGCTGCCTTCCACTCTGCTGGGCCACAGTGGCTCAGTGCTTCCCCTGTTCTCCACGGAATGGGATCAGGACTGCCATCCATCCATCCATCCGTCCATCCATCCCCCATCGATCCATCCATCCCTCCATCCATCCAACCATCCATCCAACC